>SJYX01018653.1:219785-242138 GCA_006410675.1 Oreotragus oreotragus
TGTGTGTGTGTGTGTGTGTGTGTGTGTGTGTGTGTGTGACTCTTTGTGGCCCTGTGGTCTGTAGCCCACCAGGCTCCTCTGTCCATGGAATTCTCCAGGCAAGAATACTGGAGTGGGTAGCCAAGCCCTTCTCCAGGGGGTCTTCTCCACCCAGGGATCAAACCTGGGCATCCTGTGTTGCAGGCAGATTCTTTGCCATTTGAGCCACAATGGAAGCCCCAAACTTTCCATTCCTGGGATTTGTTTCTTGAACTCAAGCTGCAGAATCAGGCAGGATGTTAGTCACATTTCTGTTGGGGATGTATAGACAGATGGCCAGCATCGAAAGCCTCCATGTCCCGGATCACCTGCTCACACAGATGGTCATGTGAAATGAGCTCTGATCCCCGAATCCTTCCATTCACTCCTCCACTCCACTGACTCCTCCTAGTGATCCAAATGAAGATCTGAGTCAGGTGGATTACAGCTCTGGTCATTAGTGTGAGTAAGTGCTTGGCGACCTTCCTTTTGCTCAAGGACACAGGACTTCTCCAGTTGACACTGAGGAGGAGGATGCAATGTGGGTGAGGAGGCCCCAGAGGGGTGTCTTGAACAACACTTCATTCCCCTGAGTCTGTAGATCAGGTTTGAAATTTGCTTGACAATGAGTAGGCAGAACAGAGCCAAGGACCCTGACACAAGCTGGCATGCTCGACTCACAAAACAGGATGCCTTTGAGAGCCCACATGAAGAGCAGTATGACAGAAGATTGATCCACAACCTACTGAGTCCTCGGCTATAACCAAAATGCCATGGATGAGGCAACTTAATAAAGAGATTTTTTTTCTCATGGTTCTGGAGGCTGGGAAGTCCAAGATCAAGGTGCAGGACAATTTGCTTCCTGGTGAGAATCTTCCTCCTGCTTTGCAGATGGACACCTTGCTATGTGTCCTCAGGAGACAAAGAGGAAGCAAGTTCTGGCAGGTTCCTTTGTATAAGGACACTAATCTCTTCACGGGGGCTCCACCCTCATGACCTCACTACCTCGCAAAGACCCCATCTCTAAACGCCACCATATGGAGATTAAGCTTGAGCATATAAATTTGGGGGGGCACAAACGTGCAGTCAGTGACACTGTCATACTGTGGGTGTGGCCAGAGAGAGCCCAGTGCTGACCCGGTGTGGGCCCCTCTCCTTTTGGAGGGCAGTGAGAGAGAGGGCAGGGGAGCTCTTCACTCCCCCTAGCCCTGGCCCTTCTTATGAGGGCAGAGGGCCAGAACTTACCACCCCCACGAACAAAGTGACAATGTGGACAGAGGGAAACACTTAGCTTCCCTGACACCCCCAGAGTCCCCTGGGTCTCCTCTCTTGACACCCAGTGGGCTTAATGCCAGTGATCCACAGGCCACCAGCTGTGTTTCCAAGCCTGGAGGTGAGGCCCAGCATCACATCATTCTTGTCCAGCCCCCACCTGCCTCCCAATTCTGCCACTGCCCTCACAGCCTCCTGAAACAATTAAAACAGGTGGTAATGAATGCTATGTCCAAATTACACCCCAAGCCTAGAATTCACCCCCTTGCTATCTTTGCCATGTCATTCAGCATCTGTAAGGTCAAGTTGGCTTAAAGCTCAACATCCAGAAAATGAAGATCATGGCATCCGGTCCCATCACTTCATGGGAAATAGATGGGGAAACAGTGGGAACATTGTCAGACTTTATTTTNAGGAGCTAAAAAGCCTCTTGATGAAAGTGAAAGAGGAGAGTGAAAATGTTGGCTTAAAGCTCAACATTCAGAAAACGAAGATCATGGCATCCGGTCCCATCACTTCATGGGAAATAGATGGGGAAACAGTGGAAGCAGTGTCAGACTTTATTTTTTTGGGCTCCAAAATCACTGCAGATGGTGAGCGCAGCCATGAAATTAAAAGACGCTTACTCCTTGAAAGAAAAGTTATGACCAACCCAGATAGTAAATTCAAAAGCAGAGACATTACTTTGCCAACTAAGGTCCGTCTCATCAAGGCTGTGGTTTTTCCTGTGGTCATGTATGGATGTGAGAGTTGGACTGTGAAGAAAGCTGAGCACTGAAAAATTGATGCTTTTGAACTGTGGTGTTGGAGAAGACTCTTGAGAGTCCCTTGGACTGCAAGGAGATCCAACCAGTCCATTCTGAAGGAGATCAACCCTGGGATTTCTTTGGAAGGAATGATGCTAAAACTGAAACTCCAGTACTTTGGCCACCTCATGCAAAGAGTTGACTCATTGGAAAAGACTCTGATGCTGGGAGGGATTGGGGGCAGGAGGAGAAGGGGACGACTGAGGATGAGATTGCTGGATGGCATCATGGACTCGATGGAGGTGAGTCTGAGTGAACTCCGAGAGATGGTGATGGACAGGGAGGCCTGGCGTTCTGCGATTCATGGGGTTGCAAAGAGTCGGACACGACTGAGCGACTGAAGTGAAGTGAAGTGATGTCTCCTTCTATCACTTAAGAAAAAGCAAGACTTTCTTATGTGTTTTCCCTATAACCAGTGCTCTGAATTTAACTGACTGTGGACTCTGTTACCCCCTACCTAACCCTGCTAGCAACAATTTAATAGCTGTTCCTTGAAACACTTTAGGAGGTAGATTCACTTTTACAAGTCTCTTCTGGTACCTGTTTTCCTCACAACATTAACCTCAACCCTTAGTCTTATGAAAACTGGACCTTGATCTCACCTCAACAAAATGCTTCTGCTGAAGTTGTTATAATCCTATCAGCAAGGCCTGGTCAATCAGGAGTCGATGCTAATATTGAGCATATTTTGATTGCAGTGGTCTGTTTGCTCTCTTCAACCTGCTTTGTGGGAACTATGTAACTCTACTAAAGAGATATGTCCACCTTGAGAGACACAAATTGGGTTCACTTTTGTTGTAGTAAGTAATAGTTGTAGTCTTAACAATGCATAATATAATCTGTGCTCCACTAGGGTTCCACTTCTTATGTGGACATCAGCCTTCTACCTTGAGAAGGATGCCTAGAAGCCTCGAAAGTGTGGCAAACACAAGTTATTCAGAAGTATTTCCAAAAAAGAGAATTGATTTCCTCTCTACATCTGCACTATGAGCTACAATTCCCATAATGGGGATAATTCAACTAGAATCGGAGTCTGAAATGTGTCTCTGCCACTAATGAAAGTTATAAAAGGTATGCTTCTGCTCTGGAAGCTCAACAAACTCATCTAAACTTATTAGCCAGAGTTGTCCTGGGCAATCACATTGCCCTTGATTTCATCTTGGCCAGCCAAGGGGAAGTTTGTGCTGGAGCAGTGTTACTTGTTATACTTACATAAGCACTACAGGGCAAGCAGAAGAGTTTGTGACTAGGCTAAAAGAAAAAGCCACTTGCTTGTCTAAAACAAACCTGACTGAGTTCTGAAACATGTTTTCATTATCTGGGTTTTATATTCTAGACTTCTGACTTCAAGACCTATTACTGGTCATTGATTCTGATGATTGCTTGTGTTACAGTTGGCTGATGCAAAATACCCAAAGTCCTTTTATATTGACTTCTTATTGTGCAGTCATTTTCATATCAGAGCATGCAGCAACTCACTCTGCAGCAAGCAGGAGAGAAAAATCCCAGTCCCAATACAGATTGTGTTTACAAAACAACCTTCCAATCTGCAGCGGGGAAATCTGGCTACCCAAGAGTAATGACCTGCAGCCTGACTTCACCTGCCTTAGGCGGAAGGAGAAAGAAAAGAAGCAGTCCCTGACAACCAGGAAATGGTCTGATGCTCACATCTGAGCCTCGGTGTTGGTATAGGTTGGACTGGTACTCACAGCTAGACCATGTTCTTCTCCTGTGAGACATAATTTTACAGAACACCAGTGTCAAATAAGGCTTTCCAGGTGGCACAAGAGGTAAGGAACCCACTTGCCAATGCAGGAGTTTTAAGAGACAAAGGTTTGATCCCTGGGTTGGGAAGATTCCCTGGAGGAGGACATGGCAACCCACTCCAGTATTCTTGCCTGGAGAATCCCATGGACACAGAAGCCTGGCTGGCTACGGTCCATAGGGTCGCAGAGTCGGACATGACTGAAGTGACTTGGCACGCAGTGTCAGATAAGATTACTCCAAGACTACAGTTAAGTCAGACAAAACAAGGTCACTTCATAATTTTGTCTAAGCACAAACAAAAACAAGGTCACTGTACAACCGACACACTGCCAAACATCGCCTTCTCCTGGTTAATCTCAGTGACTGCTGCTTATCTACCAATGCTAGCTTCAGCCTTTCCCAGTTCTAGCTTTAGCCTCACTCTAGTCATATTTACTGAGATACCCAATGATAAACTTGTCCCCGCTTTCTGACAGCACCTTATGTAAAGCAAACCCTTTCTTTCATGATTTTATTTATCTATTTTTGGCTGTGCTGGGTCTTCCATGCTGAGCGGGCTTTTTTCCAGTTGCAGCAAGCAGGGGCTACTTTCTAGCTGTGGTGCGAGGATTTCTCATTGCAGTGACTTCTGTTGCAGAGCACGGGCTCTAGGGCGTGGGCTCAGTAGCTGTGGTGCACAGGCTTAGTTGCTCCACTGCATATGGGATCTTCCCAGATTAGGAATGGAGCCCATTTTTCCTGCAGTGGCAAGTGGATTCTTTACCACTGAGCCACCAGGGAAGCCCTCCTTGCTTTCTTAAACTCTCCCCAAATTACCCAACCAAAACCCAAACCCTGTAATTAGTCCTTTCTAACTCCCTCTGACTGAGACACCTTATGGTTCCTCATGGTGTGTATTCTCCTTCTTGGCAACAAGTAATGAAAGCTCAACTGTGACTGTGTTCCTGGTGGCCTGTGGCTGGAGGGCGTTGACATTAGAGAACTTTGATAGGGACCCAAGACCTGCTCATGAGACTCATCTCTAAGACCCAGAAGGAAGTATTTCAGAAAGCTAGATCTTTGCAGGAGGACTAACTTGAAGCATTTTACAGTTTTCCAGCTGGTTTAAAGGCTGTGATCTGACCTACTTGGATGATCGTAACTCATTGTCAGATAACAAGAGGAATAACATTATTGCTGGGCTTCAATAAGATTTGGAGGACACTAAGAGAAGAAGGCGGGGAAGGCAATGGCACCCCACCCCAGTACTCTTGCCTGGAAAATCCAATGGACGGAGTAGCCTGGTGGGCTGCAGTCCATGGGGTTGCTAACAGTCGGACAGATTGAGCGACTTCACTTTCACTTTTCTCTTTCATGCATTGGAGAAGGAAATGGCAACCCACTCCAGTGTTCTTGCCTGGAGAATCCCAGGGATGGGGGAGCCTGGTGGGCTGCCGTCTATGGGGTCGCACAGAGTCAGACACAACTGAAGTGACTTAGCAAGAGAAGAAGGGCTTCCATCTGAAGGGACTTTCCTAGTGATCCAGTGGTTAAGAATCCACCTGTCAATGCAGGGGACATGGGTTCGATCCCTGGTCCAAGAGGATTCCACATGCCATGGAGCAACTAAGCCCATACTACAACTACTGAGCCCGAGTTCTAGAGCCTGGGAGCCACAACTACTGAAGCCTGAGAGCCTAGAGTCCATGCTCTGCAACAAGAGAAGCCACTGCAAGAGGAAGCCTGTGCAGCACAGCCAGAGCAGCCCCTGCTCACTGCAACGAGAGAAAGGCCTGTGCAGCAACAAAGACCCAGTACAGCCAAAAATAAGTAAAACAATACATTAATTAAAGAAAATGAAAACAGAGTATGAACAGAGGGAATAAACGGGAAAACTCAACTGAATTATTTCTCCTAATTAGTCAATTACTTCCCTCTTCCCTGTGCCCCAGGCTCCTTTGAATTCTGGCCTATCCATCTTCCTAGGGTTGTCTGTGCAGGCCTGTGCTCTCCTGAAAGTCCTGTTACCTCTGTTTAATCTCAAGGATTCCAGCCTTGGGGCTTCACTTGTACTATGGGGCCAGGGTCTAGTGAACCTGAGCTTCCAAAGGCTTCACACCCCAGGGCCAATCATTATAGTTGATAAATTAGGACAAAAGAAACCTGTAAAGGTGACTTTCTCCCTCCCAGAGTCTAGAAATTTGACTGAAGGAAAGGCACTATCTCATGATAGCCTGAATGATCATTTATACCTAGGATGGGATGCAAGTAGAGGGAATTGCTCAGAGAAGGCTACACAGAGGAAAACGATAGCTGTACTGGGGCTTCTTTGGTGGTCCAGTGGTTAAGAATCTGCCTGCCAATGCAGGGAACTTGGGTTTGAGTCCCTGTCTGGGAAGATCCCACGTGCCTCGGAGCAAATAAGCCCCACAGCTAGAGAGTAGCCGCCTGCTCTCAGAAACTAGAGAGAAGTCCTCAGCAATCAAGACCCAGCGTGACCAAAAATAAATATATATTTTTTAATTGGTGTGTTGAGTCTTGAAGGATGAGTGGGAAAATCATTAGATAATTAAATGATAATGATATTATCTGTTGAAAAATTTTGGCAGAAGAGTCATATACTCACACTGGCACTGCAGAGAAAGAAGTCTACTCTGTCAGCATCAATGCATCTTCCTGCTTTCTACCTCATCCCCTTAGAGTCAGTTTTTAGGACAGCATGCTGAGTGATCCTTTTAAAACATATCAGATCATGTTATTCTTCAACTCAAAACTTTGTCATGACCAAGATCTTGGCTTCTAGACACTATTATCCATTAAATGGAACCAGGGGTCCTAAAAGAATGGCAGACTGTAAGTCTGAGGCAGGGAAAACACAAGATAAACCTGGAGTATCTTGTGCAAGAAGGTAAGAAGTGCTCAGAGAATCACAGGCATGTGTTGTAAATTCTCTGGTGGTCCAGTGGCTAAGACTCCATGCTTCCAATGCAGGGGGCCCAGGTTCCATATCTGGTCAGGGAACTAGATCCCACATGCCACAACTAAAACCCAGAATAGCCATACACAAAAAAAGAATCACAGGGATGTGTCAAAAGGACACAGAACCCAGCTTAAAAGAGTTCCTGTTGGCAATTTGTCCCATTTAGGACTATGTGAACATCACTGACTCGATGAACGTGACTCTGAGTGAACTCCGCAAGTTGGTGATGGACAGGGAGGCCTGGTGTGCTGCGATTCATGGGGTTGCAAAGAGTCGGACACAACTGAGCGACTGAACTGAACTGAACTGAACATCAAAATAATAATAGATTGTAAACCACTCAATAAAGTAAGAATCCATTAGTTCATACTGTTAAAAATGAATGAATGAATGAATATGGGAGAAGGGAAAGCTCTTTCTGTAGAAAACTTACTAATAAGTGAAGGACAAATGATGGAAATAGAAAATTGGCATTTGGCAAACATTAAGCAAAAATTAGCAATGACTGATAAAACTATTGATTGAAGGTTTAAGGAGTGCTATACACTGAATGTTTGTGTCTCAAATTCATATGTTGAAGCCTAGTCTACAATGTGATAGTATTAGGAGGTGAGGCTTTGGGAGGTGATTGGGTCTGGAGGACAGATTCTTAATGAATTGGATTAGTGCCCTTTTAAGAGGCCCCAGAGAGCTCCCTCATTCCTTCTGCCTTGTGAGGACACAACAAGAATACACCTGTCTATGGACCTGGAAGTGGGCCATCACCAGACACCAGATCTTCTGGTGCCTTGATCTTGGACTTCCCCGTCTCTAGAATTGTGAGAAATAAATGTCTCTTGTCTATAAGTCACCCAGTCTCTGGTAATTTTTTATAGCATCTTGAGTGAACTAAGACAATGAGGAATAGGATATTTACACAGACTAAGTATAAGGAGAAGTTATGACCAACCTAGATAGCATATTCAAAAGCAGAGACATTACTTTGCCAACAAAGGTCCGTCTCGTCAAGGCTATGGTTTTTCCAGTGGTCATGTATGGATGTGAGAGTTGGACTATAAAGAAAGCTGAGCACCAAAGAATTGATGCTTTTGAACTGTGGTGTTGGAGAAGACTCTTGAGAGTCCCTTGGACTGCAAGAAGATCCAACCAGTCCATCCTAAAGGAGATCAGTCCTGGGTGTTCATTGGAAGGACTGATGCTAAAGCTGAAACTCCAATACTTTGGCCACCTCATGCGAAGAGTTGACTCATTGGAAAAGACTCTGATGCTGGGAGGGATTGGGGGCAGGAGGAGAAGGGGACGACAGAGGATGAGATGGCTGGATGGCATCACCGACTCGATGGACGTGAGTTTGAGTAGACTCCGGGAGTTGGTGATGGACAGGGAGGCCTGGCGTGCTACGATTCATGGAGTTGCAAACAGTTGGACACGACTGAGCGACTGAACTGAACTGAACTGAAGTATTTTCTTACAGATCACTTACAAATTACAAACGGAATAACCTTAACATGGAGAAATCTGTCAGACATCATCTTAACCAAGTGATCGCAGTTAACATTCTCAATAATGGGACAAAATAACAGCATGTGTGTCCTGTGTGATGCACTGAGAAGGACACATCACTTCTGTGCTGTTCCTGCCAAAAATATATAACCTGAACTATGAGGAAAGATTATGCAAAACCAAATTGGGGACATTCCGCACAATAGCTGCCTGTACACTTCAAAAATGTCAATGTGATTAAAGTCCAACACAGGTTGAGGGAATATTTCCAGATTAAAGGATACTGAAAACTAATAACAGCTAAAAGCAGTGTGTCATCCTAGACTGGACCCTGGATCAGAGGGCAAAAACTTCAATAAAGGACATTAGTGAAACAGTTAGTTAAATATGAATATGAACTGTATAGGAGATAATAGTACATCAAGGTAAGTTTCCCTATTTCGATACATGTACTGTGGTTATGTAAAAACACTTTACCCCAAATAGCTAAGCTGGCCTTTTGCTAGAAATAGTATTACATGTTGTCGAGGGATGCCTACATATAAAGCAAAAGTATGAAGGTACGCACAGAAACCACTACCAGCAGGGAGTTGGTGGGATGGTAGTTGGTGTTTGAGGTGTGTCTGTGTTAGTCACTCAGCTTGCCAGACTCCTCTGTCCATGGAATTCTCCAAGCAAGAATCCTGGAGTGGGTTTCCATGCCTTTCTCCAGGGGATCCTCCTGGCCCAGAGATTGAACCTGGGTCTTCTGCATTGCAGGCAGATTCTTTACCATTTGAGGTACCCAGGAAGTCCCCAGTGTTTGAGGTAGCAAACCAGGGTTCTCTGTCCATGGGATTTCCCAGGAAAGAATACCGTAGTGGGTTGCCATTTCCCCCTCCAGATCTTTCCAAAATAGGGATCGAACCCAGGTCTCCTGCATCTCCTACATTGGCAGGCGGATTCTTTACCACTGAGCCACCTGTCTCTACAGAATGGAATTCCTGAGTAGTACAGCATTATGTTTAATTTCACCTGGACTAGCCTCCTAAAGTGCTTTTTACAAGCTTATTCTAGTACAGGATAAGATGCTTTTGTCACATCCTCACCAGTAAACTTAGTATGGTCCTACCTGAGAGTGTGATATATCTCATTGTGGCCTGTTTGTATTTCCCCAGTGAAACTGGACATCTTTTTACATAGTTTATGGGCCATTCCTGGAGCAGTAATTCTGGCTGTTTACTCTGCATGGTGTCTTGTTGAGTAAGTTCTAAACGTAAATGTGGTCTACATTATCAGTCTTTTCTTTCCTTGTTTATAGTTTATGCTCAAGACCACTCTGCCTGAGCCCCGCCAGCCTCTGCTTGGCCCAACTTGGATCTGTAGCTTTTTGTGAAAGGATTGTTAAATTCTTTGCAGCTTTAAAAAGTTGGTATGGTTGTTTCTAACTGATTTGGAAGAGCTTCTTTTATATTCTGGGAAGCAATGTTCTTATGAGTAGTAGCTGTTGTAAATACTATAAATATTCCCTCCCAGTATGTCTTGTATTTTTACTGTCNACTCATTGGAAAAGACTCTGATGCTGGGAGGGATTGGGGGCAGGAGGAGAAGGGGACGACAGAGGATGAGATGGCTGGATGGCATCACCGACTCGATGGACGTGAGTTTGAGTAGACTCCGGGAGTTGGTGATGGACAGGGAGGCCTGGCGTGCTACGATTCATGGAGTTGCAAACAGTTGGACATGACTGAGCGACTGAACTGAACTGAACTGAAGTATTTTCTTACAGATCACTTACAAATTACAAACGGAATAACCTTAACATGGAGAAATCTGTCAGACATCATCTTAACCAAGTGATCGCAGTTAACATTCTCAATAATGGGACAAAATAACAGCATGTGTGTCCTGTGTGATGCACTGAGAAGGACACATCACTTCTGTGCTGTTCCTGCCAAAAATATATAACCTGAACTATGAGGAAAGATTATGCAAAACCAAATTGGGGACATTCCGCACAATAGCTGCCTGTACACTTCAAAAATGTCAATGTGATTAAAGTCCAACACAGGTTGAGGGAATATTTCCAGATTAAAGGATACTGAAAACTAATAACAGCTAAAAGCAGTGTGTCATCCTAGACTGGACCCTGGATCAGAGGGCAAAAACTTCAATAAAGGACATTAGTGAAACAGTTAGTTAAATATGAATATGAACTGTATAGGAGATAATAGTACATCAAGGTAAGTTTCCCTATTTCGATACATGTACTGTGGTTATGTAAAAACACTTTACCCCAAATAGCTAAGCTGGCCTTTTGCTAGAAATAGTATTACATGTTGTCGAGGGATGCCTACATATAAAGCAAAAGTATGAAGGTACGCACAGAAACCACTACCAGCAGGGAGTTGGTGGGATGGTAGTTGGTGTTTGAGGTGTGTCTGTGTTAGTCACTCAGCTTGCCAGACTCCTCTGTCCATGGAATTCTCCAAGCAAGAATCCTGGAGTGGGTTTCCATGCCTTTCTCCAGGGGATCCTCCTGGCCCAGAGATTGAACCTGGGTCTTCTGCATTGCAGGCAGATTCTTTACCATTTGAGGTACCCAGGAAGTCCCCAGTGTTTGAGGTAGCAATCAAATATAATCAAGATTGTCCTTGGAAATCCCTTAGGAAGTCATCATTCAGATGGTCTTTTCTCCAGCACTGGACTCTTCCACTGTTTCTATGGTTCAGCCCTGAATTCAGTAATGTGCTTGTGTTTGGGGGGCCATGTTGTATGAAAACCATCAGACTCATAACTGGCCTGGTGGGATGCTCATTGCAGAAAAGGGAAGAGGGAATGATGACAGCCTGGACCTTCACCAGATTAAGGGTCTATTGTATTGTCCAAAACAGGGACAGAGTCTCACCAAGCTCAGCACTTTGTATGGGAGGACACTTCAATCAGACACTTCAGAGCCATATGGCTATCTAGACCTTCGAGTTTCCAAGGATGGATGGCTCATAACATCCTGTCATAGCTTTTTCTGGTGTTTATCAACCCCTATTGTCAATAATAACTTATTTATATTTAACTCATATCTCCCACTGCAATTTCAATCCATTTCCTATTACTATATAGATATGGAGAACAGATGGTCAACATTCTCCTAATAACCTTCCTGAGAATGGAGGGTAGCCATGAAAGCCCTTCCTCCTCAGGTGGCGTTTTTTTTCTTGACCAAAAGGTTCCAACTTCTTTATTTTTTCTCCACATTTCATTTTCCAGTCAATTATTTCATTTGCACTACAACCAAATAAACTAAACCTCAGTGTTTTTCTTTGAAAAAGCAATACATGCAGATGATTAAAATTCTAATAGTACAAAAGCATATGCAGAGAAAAGTGAGTTTTCTTCAAGACCTCTCAGTCTCCTTTTCTAGAATCCACTATTCTCATCAAAGTCTTTTTCCAGAGAATTTTTTTTTAACATACTCAAGTATGTATGAATATATTCTCTTCTAAATTTTTAAAAAATTCAACAAATATTCATTAAGTACCTGCAATGAGGGCAGGGCATGAGGAGAAAGATGTGTTTTCCTGTCCTTAGGAAGGGAGAGAAGCATAGTCATTTATTCATCAAATCTTTTCTTTGGCCATGCCTTGGGGCATGTGGGATCTTAGTTCCCCTGAACAGGGATAGAACCCGTGCCTCCTGCATTGGAAGTGCAGAGTCTTAACCACTGGACCACCAGGGAAGTTCCCATTCATCAAGTATTGACTGAGTGCTTATGTGCCAGGCAGTGTGTGAACCACTGAATAACATGGAACCTCCACCCTTCCAGAGCTCATGGCGGGAGGAGAGAGACAGACCAATGAGCAGGCATAGTGTGAATGCCCTTATCCACGTTTTACAAAAGAGGACACAGAGATTCCAAAGATGTTAAGGAACATCTGGCCGTAAATTCACACAATGGCAATTCAAGCTCAAGTCTAGCTTCTGCAAAGCCAGGGCTCTCATCCAACATATTGATTACTTTTCTGGGCTTGGAGATGAGTAATGGGTGATTCTATACACACCTTCTTCCCCCTTCCCCCATGGAAAACCTACAGATGATAGGTTGACTCAGCCTCTTTTTAGACTGTCTTTTCCCATTTATGGTGTGAGGGGGAAAGGAAAATGCACTGGTCTGGGAGTCAGGAGCCTCAGTTCTCATTCCTGTTCTGCCTCTCATAAGCTCCATGACCTTAAGCAATTCATTCTACCCTGTGAACCTCAGGGTTCCGATCTTGGAAATGCAGAGGGTGGCAGGAATCATCTCTGGATGGTTGATGGGATTTAGTATTTCCCTCATCCCCAAAGGTCTTTACTGACACCTTCTGGGGCAAAAGCTACCTCTTCCATCTTGAGAATGACACCAACAAACCGGTTCTGTAAGTTTACTTCTTTTCAAGGCAATTTGAAGGCTGGATCTGCAGTGAGAGTAAACAGCTGGCTTCCCTTTACTGACAGTGTGAGATGTGAACAAGTTAATACTTCCTTGGTCTCTGCTTTCTGCTTCTAGTTATGAACATCACTGCCCCCTCCTCCCCATTGTCTTAATAAAGTGAAACGAGCTTAAGTGAACAAGTGTCTATTTAATAGATCCAGTTTACCAAAGCCATAATCAACTGGCAACTGAAGGTAATCGTTACTGAAAACTGGGAAAGAGTCCTCAAATTAATGGGTTATTGCAGGTGTGTGATATACCTGAGAACTTTACTCCTGCTGATTTCATGCTTGGGAGAGCAGCCCCATGACGTGCTACCAGCCACAAAAAGGAGATGTACCCAATCAACAAGCCCCATAAAGCTAAGAGCAGAGAGGCTGATCTGATCCACAGAAGAAGGTGACTAAAGCATGGCCAGCAGATAATGAGCCTCTTGCTTTTTTTTTTTTTTTGCATGTCTCATTTCACATCAAATGTAGGGATTCAGAAACCAGATATAGTCATTGGAAAAGCAAACTCATCTTTTGGATTCCACAGTGACACAGGGATGGGAGGCTAAGGGAGTCTAGTCTTCAGGTAAGTGTCTTCCTTCTTTCTTTCTCTTTCACCTTCCTTTAAATTTCTTTAAACTACAAAAGTAACAGATATTCATCATAAAAACCAAACTGCATGTAATTGTATGAGACAAAAGTCTTTAATTTCTACCCTCTCTTCTCTCTTGCCCTTTTCTTCTTTTCCTTCATTTTTTAAAAATTATGAAAGTAATGCAGGATCACTGTAAACAGTACAGAATGGTATGAGGCATACAGGAAACCCCTTTCATTCCCATTCTTCCTTCCTGTCTCTGTTGTCCCCTTCCTGTTTCCCCTCCCTTCCTTTCTCCCTCCCTCCTTTTCTTTCTCTTTTCCTTCACGTTTCAAAATTATGTAGGTAATGTATGCTAATTATGAAAGACTCAAGCAGTACAGAATTGTATGGTATACAAAGGAAAAATCCTCAGTCGTCAGCCCCCCTCCTCCAACCCACCTTTCATGCCTAATAAACATAGAGACTTACCTTATTCCTTTTAATGACTGCATAGTATTCTGTAGTATGAATGTTCCATGGTTTATTTGTGGGGTGCGAGGTAAGTTTCTGAAATATACCTTGAAATTGTTATAAAAGTTTAGAGGAAATGCAAGGAAGGTATAAATTGGATTGTTTGCTGCTGAAAATTCCATTTTATAGATAGCAATCATATCCATTTCTATAGCACTTTATACTTTGAAAATTGCCTTTGAAATATCACCTCATTTGATCCTCTTTTGTAGCAGCTCCGGAAAATAGGCAGATTATTATCTCCATTTTTACAGATAAGGAAACTGAGGCCCAGGAAAATGAAGGAACAGCAATAAGCAATACAGCCTCAAAGCTAGTTACGGATTCTCAGTTGGATCCTCTTCCAGCACTGGAAATTTAAACTGCACTTCATCTCGCAAGTCATAAAAGATTTAGACAGCCCCTTACTTCTAAGCTCGTAGTTTAGAAAATCCATCCAAGTCATACAAATTTCCTTATTTTCCTAATGGGAATAGCAGTAGCACACTTGGTAAATATGAAGAGCTTTATCAATGGCTGGTGCTTAGAGCATGCCCAAAACTCATTTGGTTTCCTAATTGGCTTCTGTTACTTTAGATATAAAGTGAGTCTATTCACTCCAAACCCTGCTTAGAAGTGGAAAGAAATACAATATGTTGCCTTATTCTATAGAAAAAATGTTAAAATCAGTGGTAAATCATTCAGAAGTGTATTTTTTCTTTTTTAAAAAAAATTTTCTTTTTTTTTGATTTTACTTTTTATTTAAAATCAGAAAATACCCATCAGTGCCTTACTGCCAAGCTTCTATAATAGTTTCCATAGGATTTGTAGTTTTAATACCACTTTTGGTTGGAGCAAGGGGGACTTCCAGTATGTTTCCCAAATAAGCAGTTTCAGTTATGATTATTTAAGGAGAAAAGGTGGGTCAGTGTAAGAAGATAGTCAGGTTTCTCTAAACAGATGTGCTTTTAGAAATAGCAATGATTTGATGAGTTACTTTTGTCTATCAGATCTTGCATAATGCTTCCTCCAAAAAGTTTAGGATCATTAAAATGGCAAGTTGGGTTGAAGTTGTGTGCATTAAGGTTGAATATATCAGCTTTGGGGAGGGTGGGGGCAGCTCAAGAGGGAGGGGATATATGTATACATATAGTTGATTCACTTTGTTATACAGCAGAAAGTAATATTGTAGAGCAGTTATACTCCAATTAAAAAAAAAAACGGTTTCTGAGATTTAAAGAAAAAAGATTGAATATATCACCTTTTGTAATTATACATTTAATGACTGAGCTCCCCTCTGGGCTAACTGCCCCATGAAAGCAGGTATCTCTGTCTTGTCTTTCCAGCACTGTATTCCCAGTGTGTAAGACAGTGTTTGACACATAGTAGACACTCAATAAAATGTGTTAAGTGGATATGCAAATAAATCAGCTGATAAGGCGGCAGCCAAGCTGCATAACTCAGACAAGCATCTATAATGTGGCTGACTATGTCAGCTTTGGGGCTTCCCTAGTGGCTCAGTGGTAAAGAACTCTCCTGCCAATGCAGGAGACGCAGGTTCGATTCCTGGGGTGGGATCCTTGAGAAGGAAATGGCAACCCACTCCAGTATTCTTGCTTAGGAAATCCCATAGACAGAGGAGCCTGGAAGGCTACAGTCCATGGGGTCATAAGAGTTAGACACAACTGAGCAACTAAAAAGCAACAACAAATGTTGGCTTTGAGCAATAGGAAAAGTCTTGTGTGGGATGCAAAGGACAAGTATATTCACATGCCCTTGGAAATCGTTTGTTCTGACTGAGCTCAGCTTATTTCTGGTTTTTTGATTACAGGTTTAAGCAATGAAAGAACACATTATATATCAGAAGCTTTATGGAACCATTCTCATGTCGAGTTTTATCTTTCTCTCAGGTAAGAAAATGCATTCTTATTAACCCTTTTAATATCTCATGGACAGTAAGTTATCAAAATAAAATATTTGACAAATTGTTGGGTTGCCTCTTAACGGCTTTCTATTGGTTCATATGGCTATAGGACAAGCTGGAGCTTCAGCAAGTGAATCCACTCACTCAGGATTACCTGTGATGGATGGAGAACTGGCCTCAAGTAGACAATAGCTTGGACTACTGCTGTCTTTGACATTTCTTAATGAAACTCTGAAATGCCATTTGGGGGCCAATCTGCACCTAACTGAAGCTTTGGTTTTACTTTTAGACTGTTTTCTTTTATGCATAAAGTTTTATTTAAAGCTCCCTGGAGCATTATGATATCATCTTCCTATCTTTATTATATATATAGCAACAATCATAGAATACACATGGGAAAGCTGAGGTGTGCCAAAAGCTGGTCACTGATTCATGGTGAGGAATGTGTATCTGATCTGGGAGGCCCAACCCTTGACTAGACTGTGATCAAAACAGAGATAGATTCTGTCTTTGTCTCTGTTCTGCAGCAAATAGATGATTGAGACAGTTGAAGTGCAGTAGCTGGTAATTTGGAGACTTAAGAATGAGATCGTTTTGGAAGACTGCAAATATCATCCATGTTGAGTGAATTCAGTAAGATAACATTACTCATTTAGCACATCATTTAGCTAAAGGCCATACATGCCAATGAGTGACAATTCCTTGATGAAATATACTTTGGGTTTAATTGGAATGGCCCTCGGATTTGAGAGCTGATCTTCTGGAAAAATACCAAATCATCATCACCATCAGCAACAAACACTGACTGGGTGCAGGGCCTAATGGGAAACTCTGTTTCTTATAATGAAGCTTGAAATTGGATCTAGGGGTCACAGTGGCAACTCTGTCGCCTGGTCTTGACTGCTTGCTAAGATGTTGATTTATCTTTTCCCAGTTTCCTCAGAGGCAGGATGTTTGTCCTGTTTCTTTATGCAAAGCATCAGCATAGGTCTTGACACACAGCTGAGGCAGTCAATACATATTTGTTGATTTAATAAATTAATGCAGTTTGAAATTATAAAACTTTGAACAACTGTATGGCGGTGGTGTGTGTGTGTGACACAAACTGTAAGTGGATTTTGTGTGTGTGGTAGGTAAAGAGGGATCTAGGAATAGAGGGACCTAGAAGTCTTTAGTGAAGTCATAGAAGAAAAAAATTGAAAATTAAAATGGGCTTGTGAGGAATGTCATTGATCAATGAAAATTACAATAAATGTATTGATTTTAAACTTTAAAATTCATGAATCAAGACAATGTTTCTTTTAGGTTCAGTTCAGTTCAGTCGCTCAGTCATGTCTGACTCTTTGCGACCCCATGAACCGTAGCACGCCAGGCTTCCCTGTCCATCACCAATTTGAGAGTCCACCCAAACCCATGTCCATTGTGTCATTGATGCCATCCAACCATCTCATCCTCTGTTGTCTCCTTCTCCTGCCCTCAATCTTTCCCAGCATCAGGGTCTTTTAAAATGAGTCAGCTCTTCGCATCATGTGGCCAAAGTATTGGAGTTTCAGCTTCAACGTCAGTTCTTCCAATGAACACCCAGGACCAATCTCCTTTAGAATGGACTGGTTGGATCTCCTTGCAGTCCAAGGGACTCTGAAGAGTCTTCCCCAACACCACAGTTCAAAAATGTCAATTCTTCAGTACTCAGCTTTGTTTATAGTCCAACTCACACATCCATACATGACCACTGGAAAAACCATAGCCTTGACTAGACGGACCTTTGTTGGCAAAGTCATGTCTCTGCTTTTGAATATGCTATCTAGGTTGGTCATAACTTTTCTTCCAAGAAGTAAGCGTCTTTTAATTTCATGGCTGCAATCACCATCTGCAGTGATTTTGGAGCCCAGAAAAATAAAGTCAGCCACTGTTTCCACTATTGCCCCATCTATTTGCCATGAGGTGATGGCACTGGATGCCATGATCTTCGTTTTCTGAATGTTGAGCTTTAAGCCAACTTTGTCAGTCTCCTCTTTCACTTTCATCAAGAGGCTTTTTAGTTTCTCTTCACTTTCTGCCATAAGGGTGGTGTCATCTGCATATCTCAGGTTGTTGATATTTCTCCCAGCAATCTTGATTCCAGCTTGTGCTTCCTCCAGCCCAGTGTTTCTCATGATGTACTCTGCATAGAAGTTAAATAAGCAGGGTGACAATATACAGCCTTGACGCACTCCTTTTCCTATTTGGAACCAGTCTGTTGTTTCATGTCCAGTTCTAACTGTTGCTTCCTGACCTGTATACAGGTTTCTCAAGAAGCAGGTCAGGTGGTCTGGTATTCCCATCTCTTTCAGAATTTTTCACAGTTATTGTGATCTACACAGTCTAAGGCCTGTCTCTTATACACATCTAGATGTGTATAAGAGACAGTTGGAAGACTGCAAATATCATCCATGTTGAGTGAATTCAGTAAGATAACATTACTCATTTAGCACATCATTTAGCTAAAGGCCATACATGCCAATGAGTGACAATTCCTTGATGAAATATACTTTGGGTTTAATTGGAATGGCCCTCGGATTTGAGAGCTGATCTTCTGGAAAAATACCAAATCATCATCACCATCAGCAACAAACACTGACTGGGTGCAGGGCCTAATGGGAAACTCTGTTTCTTATAATGAAGCTTGAAATTGGATCTAGGGGTCACAGTGGCAACTCTGTCGCCTGGTCTTGACTGCTTGCTAAGATGTTGATTTATCTTTTCCCAGTTTCCTCAGAGGCAGGATGTTTGTCCTGTTTCTTTATGCAAAGCATCAGCATAGGTCTTGACACACAGCTGAGGCAGTCAATACATATTTGTTGATTTAATAAATTAATGCAGTTTGAAATTATAAAACTTTGAACAACTGTATGGCGGTGGTGTGTGTGTGTGACACAAACTGTAAGTGGATTTTGTGTGTGTGGTAGGTAAAGAGGGATCTAGGAATAGAGGGACCTAGAAGTCTTTAGTGAAGTCATAGAAGAAAAAAATTGAAGATTAAAATGGGCTTGTGAGGAATGTCATTGATCAATGAAAATTACAATAAATGTATTGATTTTAAACTTTAAAATTCATGAATCAAGACAATGTTTCTTTTAGGTTCAGTTCAGTTCAGTCGCTCAGTCATGTCTGACTCTTTGCGACCCCATGAACCGTAGCACGCCAGGCTTCCCTGTCCATCACCAATTTGAGAGTCCACCCAAACCCATGTCCATTGTGTCATTGATGCCATCCAACCATCTCATCCTCTGTTGTCTCCTTCTCCTGCCCTCAATCTTTCCCAGCATCAGGGTCTTTTAAAATGAGTCAGCTCTTCGCATCATGTGGCCAAAGTATTGGAGTTTCAGCTTCAACGTCAGTTCTTCCAATGAACACCCAGGACCAATCTCCTTTAGAATGGACTGGTTGGATCTCCTTGCAGTCCAAGGGACTCTGAAGAGTCTTCCCCAACACCACAGTTCAAAAATGTCAATTCTTCAGTACTCAGCTTTGTTTATAGTCCAACTCACACATCCATACATGACCACTGGAAAAACCATAGCCTTGACTAGACGGACCTTTGTTGGCAAAGTCATGTCTCTGCTTTTGAATATGCTATCTAGGTTGGTCATAACTTTTCTTCCAAGAAGTAAGCGTCTTTTAATTTCATGGCTGCAATCACCATCTGCAGTGATTTTGGAGCCCAGAAAAATAAAGTCAGCCACTGTTTCCACTATTGCCCCATCTATTTGCCATGAGGTGATGGCACTGGATGCCATGATCTTCGTTTTCTGAATGTTGAGCTTTAAGCCAACTTTGTCAGTCTCCTCTTTCACTTTCATCAAGAGGCTTTTTAGTTTCTCTTCACTTTCTGCCATAAGGGTGGTGTCATCTGCATATCTCAGGTTGTTGATATTTCTCCCAGCAATCTTGATTCCAGCTTGTGCTTCCTCCAGCCCAGTGTTTCTCATGATGTACTCTGCATAGAAGTTAAATAAGCAGGGTGACAATATACAGCCTTGACNAGTTCACGGTTCACGTATTGCTGAAGCCTGGCTTGGAGAATTTTGACCATTACTTTCCTAGCATGTGAGATGAGTGCAATTGTGCGGTAGTTTGAGCATTCTTTGGCATTACCTTTCTTTGGGATTGGAATGAAAACTGACCTTTTCCAGTCCTGTGGCCACTGCTGAGTTTTCCAAATGTGCTGGCATATTGAGTGCAGCACTTTCACAACATCATCTTTTAGAATTTGAAATAGCTCAACTGGAATTCCATCTTCTCCACTAGCTTTGTTTGTAGTGATGTTTCCTAAGGCCCACCTGACTTCACATTCAAGGATGTCCAGCTCTAGGTCAGTGTGAGTGATCACACCTTCGTGATTATCTGGGTCATGAAGATCTTTTTTGTATAGTTCTTCTGTGTATTCTTGCCACCTCTTCTTAATCTCTTCTGCTTCTGTTAGGTCCATACCATTTCTGTCCTCTATCAAGCCCATCTTTTCATGAAATGTTCCCTTGGCATTTCTAATTTTCTTGAAGAGATGTTTAGTCTTTCCCATTCTGTTGTTTTCCTCTATTTCTTTGCATTGATCACTGAGGAAGGCTTTCTTATCTCTCCTTGCTATTCTCTGGAACTCTGCATTCAGATGCTTATATCTTTCCTTTTCTCCTTTGCTTTTCACTTCTTTTCTTTTCATAGCTATTTGTAAGGCCTCCTCAAACAGCCATTTTGCTTTTTTGCATTTCTTTTCCATGGGGATGGTCTTGATCCCTGTCTCTTGTACAATGTCATGAACCTCCGTCCATATTTCATCAGGCACTCTATCAGATCTAGTCCCTTAAATCTATTTCTCATTTCCACTGTATAGTCATAAGGGATTTGATTTAGGTCATACCTGAATGGGCTAGTGGTTTTCCCCCACTTTCTTCAATTTAACTCTGAATTTGGCAATAAGGAGCCACAGTCCGCTATAGGTCTTGTTTTTGCTGACTGTATATAGCTTCTCCATCTTTGGCTGCAAAGAATATAATCAATCTGATTCCTGTGTTGACCATCTGGTGATGTCCATGTGTAGAGTCTTCTCCCGTGTTGTTGGAAGAGGGTGTTTGCTATGACCAGTGCATTCTCTTGGCAGAACTCTATTAACCTTTGCCTTGCTTAATTCTGTACTCCAAGGCCAAATTTGCCTGTTACTCCAGGTATTTCTTTTAGGTTATCCAACAATTAGTTTTCATTGTCCTTCAATTGGTGAGAAATTCATCATTTTTCCTGGAAAAAAAAATCAGTTCTTGAAACAGTCCCCACCAGACTTGAGATGAGTCTCCAGCTTCCCAACTGTGAGGGTCTTCATGGGAGACAGGGTGGGGTCAAGCCTAGATCGGGCAGAAGGTGATTCAGATGCCACCTTTGGATTAGGCCAGAGTATGGAGGAAAACCACGTCCTTGGAGAGAATATCAAGGGTCAAGAAGAAGAAACCAAATCTGTCATAAGGCCTAAAGGGTGAGAGCAGCGCCAGCAAGGAAGGGGTGAAGACTGAGGTCAGGAACTGAATGGCTGCAGAATGGAGGGGAAAGGGGAAAGAGAAGGGGAAGAATAAAGCAGAAATAGCTGCTGGGCTCCCTGCTTTTTAAAAACAATTTTTTATTTTTTTTTAATTGGAGTATAATTGCTTTACAATGTTGTATTAGTTTGTGCTGTACAACGAAGTGAATCAGCCATAAGTATACATATATCCCCTCCCTCCTGGTGGCTCAGAGGTTAAAGCGTCTGCTTATAATGCAGGAGACCTGGGTTTGATCCCTGGGTCGGGAAGTTCCCCTGGAGAAGGAAATGGCAACCCACTCCAGTATTCTTGCCTGGAGAATCCCAAGGACGGAGGAGTCTGGTGGGCTACAGTTCACGGGGTCGCAAAGAGTTGGACACGACTGAGCGACTTCACTCACTCACTCACTCCTCCCTCCTGAACCTCCCTCCCACCATCCCCCATCCCGCTCTTCTAGGTCAACACAGCTGAGCTCCCTGTGCTATACAGCTGTTTCCCAGCGGCTATCTATTTGCAGGGCAGGAATAGAGACGCAGACACAGGGAACGGACTTGTGGGTCCCAGCTTTTATTTTTGCTCTTTGATAGCCTATTCTCAACAGAGCAATCAGAGAAATCCTTTAAAGTACTAAGTCAGTCATTCTTTTACTCAAAACTTGTCAGTACATCTCCATCACAATTAGGACACTCTGTAATTAGCCCTAAAAAGCACTGCAGGGTCTGGTTTCCCAGTGCCTCTTGGGCCTCATTTCCTACCACACTTCCTCTCTCTCACTCCAGACACATCTTCCTGGTCCTCCAGTGTGGCAAGCACAGTCCCATCTCAAGGCCTTTGCACATACTATTACCCATGTCTGGGTCACTCTTACTTCACATCTTTGTAACACTAGCTCTTTTTCATCCCCTAGGACTAAAGTGACTTTTCTTGAGAGAGGTTGTCCTTAACTATCTGATTGAATGTCGACATTCCTGATTCCCTCCCCCCCTCCCTATTTTCTAGCTCATCAGCTTTTTAATTTCCATCAGAGACAGTTC
>SJYX01018653.1:250490-265246 GCA_006410675.1 Oreotragus oreotragus
AAGCATCTGAATGCAGAGTTCCAAAGAATAGCAAGAAGAGATAAGAAAGCCTTCTTCAGCAAACAATGCAAAGAGATAGAGGAAAACAACAGAATGGGAAAGACTAGAGATCTCTTCAAGAGAATTAGAGATACCAAAGGAACATTTCATGCAAAGATGGGCTCGATAAAGGATAGAAATGGTATGGACCTAACAGAAGCAGAAGATATTAAGAAGAGGTGGCAAGAATACACAGAAGAACTGTACAGAAAAGATCTTCACGACCCAGATAATCATGAGGATGTGATCACTAATCTAGAGCCAGACATCTTGGAATGTGAAAACCCCATAGTGAACATCATATTTAATGGTGAAAAACTGAAAGCTTTTCCTCTAGATGAGGAACAAGACTAGAATATCCATTTTCACCACTTCTATTCAATATTACACTGGAAGTTCTAGTCAAAGCAATTGGGCAAGAAAAAGAAATAAGACATCCGAACTGGAAAGAAATAGTAAAACTATATTCACAGATAATATAATCTTACATAAAGAACATCTTCAGTTATTTTAAAAAAAGGATATTTAAGTTAGCAAACAAATTCAGCAAAGTTGCAGGATACAATATTAACATACACAAATTAGTGGTATTTCTATGCACCAGCAATGAGCATCTGAAATAAAATTAGGAAAACAACTTTGTTTACAATATTATCTAAAAGAATAAAATGCCTAGGAATAAATTTAACCAAGTAGGTGAAAGATTTCTACACTTAAACCACAAACACTGCTAAAATAAAGAAGACCTAAATAAATAGAAAAGCTCCCATGTTTATAGATTTAATATTAAGATAGCAATATACCCCAAAGAGATCTCTAGATTCAATGCAAACCCTATCAAAATTCCAATGCTCTTTTTTACAAATATGGAATAACTGATCCCACAATTCATATGGAATTGCAAGGAACACTGAATAGGCAACAAACCCTTGAAAAAGAACAAAATTAGAAGACTCATACCGCCTGATTTAAAAACTTACTACAAAGCTACATCAAAACAATACATTATTGGCATAAGGATAGACATGGATTAATGGAACAGAATTACAGTCCAGAAAGAAACTCATATATGTCTGGTCAATTAATTACTTTTTCCTCATTGAATGGTCTCAAGGGTACCAAGACCATTCAATGAGGAAAAGTAATCTTCAACAAAAAGTGATGGGAAAACTGGATATATAAACATATATCCATTGTATACATAAAAATACATGTAAACACAGGTAAAAGAATGAAGTTCACACCATATACAAAAATTAACATGGATGAAAGAGCTAAATATAAGAACTACAACTATAAAATTTTTATTAGAAAGCATAGAGGTAAATCATCATGATCTTGAAGTAGATTTGACAGTAGGTTTTTTAGAAATGACACCAAAAGAACAAGAACAAAAGAAAATAGGTAAATTATACTTCATCAAAATTAAAATCTTTAGTGCATCAAAAGACATTATCACAAAAGTTAAAAGATAGCCTACAGGGACTTCCCTGGCAGTTCAGTGGTTGCTGTGCTGTGTTCATTTGCCCAGTTGTGTTTGACTCTTGGCAGTCCCATGGACTGTAGCCTTTCAGGCTCCTCTATCCATGGAATTTTCCAGGCAAGAATGCTGGAGTGGGTTGCCATGTCTTCCTTCAGGGGATCTTCCTTACCCAGGAATCAAACCTGCATCTCTTGCATCTCCTGCATTGGCAGGCTGATTCTTTACCTCTAGCACCACCTGGGAAGCCCCTGGTAGTTCTGTGGTTAGGACTCTGCAATTTTGTTGCAGGGGACATGAGTTCTATCCCTGGTTGGGGAACTAAGATCCTGCATGCCGCATGGCATGGCCAAAAAAGAAAAGAAAAAGAAAGAAACAGCCTACAGAAGGGGAAATATATGCAGGTCATATATTTCAACATATTTCATAAGGTCTTAGTACACAGAATACATTAAGAGGGCTTATAACAATAAAAAGACAATCCAGTTTAAAAAAATGGGCAAAGGACTTCAATAGACTTTTCGCCAAAGAAGATACGTAAATAGCCAACAAACACATGAAAAGATGGTCAATAGCATTAGTCGTTAGGGAAATGCAAATCAAACTCACAACGAGATGCCACTCACACCCTGTAGGATGGCTATAATATTTCTTAAATCCCAGAAAACAATGGTTGGCAAGGAGGCAAAGAAGTTGGAACCCTCATAGATTGCTGGTGGAAAACAGTTTGGCTATTACTCAGTAAGTTAAACATAAAATTACTCTATGACCCACTCCTTATACACACAAAAGCAATGAAAGCATGTTCAAGCACAACAAGTAGCATGAATGTTCATAGCAGCACTATTCATAATAGCCCAAAAGTAGAAACAACCCAAATATCCATTAATAGATTAATTAATTTTTGAAATGTGGTATACCCATGCAATGGAATATTATTCACCCATGTAAAAGAGTGAAGTACTGATGCATGTTATGATGCAGATGAACCGTTAAGACATTATGCCAAGTGGAATAAGCCAGACACAGAGGCACATTGTATGATTTCATTTGTAGGAAATGTCTAGAATAAGCAAATTCACAGAGACAAAAAGCAGATTAGAGGTTGCCAGGGACCAAGCTGAGGAGAGTGACTGCTTAATTGGTACAGGGTTTCCTTTGGGAGTGATGAAAATGTTCTGGAAATAGATAATGGAGATGTTTGTACACCATTGTGAATGTATTAAATGTCACTGAATTATACACTTAAAAATGAGTAAAATGGTGAATTTTATGCTATATGTGTTTTATCAGTACAAATACAATGGTGCCTGGCACTCCTGGTGGCTGTAACTCTGTCATTGAAATGAGGTTTACGATAGGGTTTTCCTAACACAGAGCACACATATGTCATAATGTTAAGTGAGGAAAGCAGGGCACCACATTTTTCACACAATATGTTCTCAGTAACATAGAAACAAGCAAAAACCATGTATGGAACAAAGCAAATATTGTAAAATGTTTACAGTGGTTGTCTCTGGGTGGTGGGGCTCTGGCTTTGTTCTTTTTACTTTCTCATACTTTTCATTTTTTTCTTTTAAAATACATGTACAGTATCACTTTTATAATGGAAAAAAAAACCCACTTCTTTTTCTAAAAGGGGAGAAACAATAAATGTAATTTAAAATAAAAGGAAACAGAGGGTAGAGGCAAAGAGACACAGAGGAGCCAAATCAAGAGAGAACACACTTCAGGGGAGCAATCATGCAATTTGAACTTGAAAATTGCCAGGGAACAGATGGCAGCATCCAAGCAGACATCTGCAGTGGATGGTTTTAATCATATGCAAAACCACAAGTGACTTTGAAGCAGGCCCTGGAGAGGCCCAGCAGAGAGCGCTGGTTGGCTGGCCAAACAGAAGGACAAAGCTCCTGTCCCACCTCATCACAGCCCGGCCTCCTTGGAGCCCTGATTGGGGCCTGGAGGCTGCAGAAAGGGCTCAGTGTGAATGTGCCTGCATGTGTGAGGGCGTGAAAGAGCTGGTGGGAGAAGAGACCTCTGATAATGACAGTGGCAAACAGGGCAGCTGACATTTATATGGGGCTTTACAGTTTATCAACTTTCTCACATATGTGACCGAAGCGTTAGTTATTGCCTGAATTTGTTACTTATTGAATCTACTTTCATAACATCCCTGCGAGGTAGGTCATTATTCCTCCTGTTTTACCATGGAGGAACGAGGCATAGAGAAGTGATGTTAGTTTATTTAACATTCATATAGTGCTCACTATGTGCCAGATACTGTCTTAAAAGCTTTCATATGGGAGAGGGATAAATTAGGAATTTAGGATTAACATGTACACACTACTATATACACTCTATTATATACAGAATAGATAACCATATATCACAGGGAATTATATTCAATATCTTATAATAACCTATAATGGAAAAAAAATCTGGAAAAGAATGTGTGTGTGTATACATGGGCTTCCCTGGTAGCTCAGATAGTAAAGCACCCACCTGCAATGTGGGAGACCTGGGTTCAATCCCTGGGTCAGGAAGACCCCCTGGAGAAGGAAATGACAACCCACTCCAGTACTCTTGCTTGGAAAGTTCCATGGATGGAGGAGCCTGGTAGGCTACAGTCCATGGAGTCGCAAAGAGTCGGACATGACTGAGCAACTTCACTGGTTCACTGGTATATATATACTTGAATCCCTTTGCTGAGCACCTGAGGCTAAACAACATTGTAAATAAACTATACTTTAATAAAAAATTTTAAAATATTTAAATGCTTTTACCTGCATTCATTTCCCATGTTCATGCAGCTAGGGAAGGGTTAAAACTGGGGCCTGAATCTGGCCTTTATGGATTTCACTACACCACACTTCTGCTCAAAGTAGCCCAGATGGTAAAGATTCTGCTTGCAATGCAGGAGACCCAGCTTTGATCCCTGGGTTGGGAAGATCCCCTGGAAAAGGAAATGGCAACCCACTCCAGTATTGTTGACTGGAGAATTCCATGGACAGAGGAGCCTGGCAGGCTACAGTCCATGGGGATGCAAAGAGTCGGACATGACTGAGCGACTAACACACACACAAGCAGAAGTTACCTCTATCTGCAGAACCCCAAGTATGGCCACAAATGGTTTCTATCTATCATTTATCCACACATCCACCTTTTTTCTGATTAGAAATATAATGCCTTATTTATAAAGATTGTAAACATTACTGAAATAAATAACAGAAAGTAAAAATCTCCTAAACCCTCAAACCTAAAGATACTCATTCTTACCTGTTTGGTATATATTCTTTCAGATTTTTTCTAATATTTGCCAGTACACACATTTTTCTCTTATTTTTGAAATAGGATCTGGCACATAGATAATACTTTCTGCCATTTATGTAACTCTCATTTCACATAATAGTAAACTTTGGAAATCTCTCCACAACTCTATACATCTACTTTGTTTTATGATTCCATTGTATACAGATAACAATTAACTAGTCACTTCTTGATAGACATAGAGATTTTCCCTTTTTTTTCTCAATTACAAACAATGCTGCAATAAATATCCTTGTTCAGTTCAGTTCAGTCTCTCAGTCGTGTCCGACTCTTTGTGACCCCATGGACTGCAGCATGCCAGGTCTCCCTGTCCATCACCAACTCCTGGAGTTTACTCAAACTCATGTCCTTTGAGTCGGTGATGCCATCCAACAATCTCATCCTCTGTCGTCCCCTTCTCCTCCTGCCTTCAATCTTTCCCAGCATCAGGGTCTTTTCAAATGAGTCAGTTCTTCCCATTAGGTGGCCAAAGTATTGGAGTTTCAGCTTTAATATCGGTCTTTCCAATGAATATTCAGGACTGATTTCCTTTACGATGGACTGGTTGGATCTCCTAACAGTCCAAGGGCCTCTTAAGAGTCTTCTCCAACACCATAGTTCAAAAGCATCAGTTCTTTGGCATTCAACTTTCTTTATGGTCCAACTCTCACATCCATACATGACTACTGGAAAAACCATAGCTTTGACTAGACAGACCTTTGTTGGCAAAGTAATGTTTCTGCTTTTTAATATGCTGTCTAGACTGGTCATAGCTTTTCTTCCAAGGAGCAAGTGTCTTTTAATTTCATGGCTGCAGTAACCATCTGCAATGATTTTGGAGCCACCCAAAATAAAATCTGTCACTGTTTCCATTCTTTCCCCATCTCTTTGCCATGAAGTGATAGGACTGGATGCCATGATCTTAGTTTTCTCAGATCATGCTGAGTTTTAAACCAACTCTTTCACTCTCCTCTTTCACTTTCATCAAGAGGCTCTTTAGTTCTTCTTCACTTTCTGCTATAAGGGTGGTGTCATCTGCATATCTGAGGTTATTGATATTTCTCCCAGCAATCTTGATTGCAGCTTGTGCTTCATCTAGCCCAGTATTTCTCATGATGTACTCTCCATATAAGTTAAATAAGCAGGGTGACAATATACAGCCTTGACGTACTCCTTTCCTGAACCAGTCTGTTGTTCCATTTCCAGTTCTAGCGTTCCTTCTTGACCTGTATACAGATTTTGCAAGAGGCAGGTCAGGTGGTCTGGTATTCCCATCTCTTGAAGAACTTTTCACAGTTTGTTGTGATCCACATAGTCAAAGGCTTTGGCATAGTCAATAAAGCAAAAGTTTTTGTGGAACTCTTGCTTTTTTGATGATCCAGCAGATGTTGGCAAATTGATCTCTGGTTCCTCTGCCTTTTCTAAAACCAGCTTGAACATCTGGAAGTTCACAGTTTAAGTACTGTTGAAGCCTGTCTTGGAGAATTTTGAGCATTATTTTGCTAGCATGTGAGGTGAGTGCAGTCATGCAGTAGTTTGAGCATTCTTTGGCATTGCTTTTCTTTGGGATTGGAATGAAAACTGACCTTTCCCCGTCCTGTGGCCACTGCTGAGTTTTCCAGATTTGCTGGCATATTGAGTGCAGCACTTTCACGGCATCATCTTTTAGGTTGTGAAATAGCTAAACTGGGATTCCATCACCTCCACTAGCTTTGTTCGTAGTGATGCTTCTTAAGGCCCACTTGACTTCATATTCCAGGATGTCTGGCTCTAGGTGAGTGACCACACCATTGTGATTATTTAGGTCATGAAGACTTTTTTGTATAGTTCTGGGTATTCTTGCCACCTTTTCTTAATAGCTTCTCCTTCTGTTAGGTCCACACCATTTCTGTCCTTTATTCTGTCTTTCATAGATTCTGCCAAATTGCCTGCCAAAAGACTGGACCAATGCACATGTCCTTCAGTAATGTTTGAGAACACACATCATCTCACTTAATCCTCAATCAACCTTGTAAGGCTGATAGGTAGGAGACTTATTTGGTGGTGACCTTGGTTTGTGCATTCATGCAACTTTGTGGCCCTAAATTCTCATTTTACTGAAGCAAACATTGATGCATTGGGAGGTTATGTTACTTGCTCAAAGTGACCTACCTGAAGAGTGTCAGAGCTGGGATTCCAACCCAGGTCGTCTGACTCTAGAGACAATGGTAACCAGGTCCATGGCCATCTTGAGCCTCTTAAAGCTGCTGCAGCCCTCTGAGTGAGGAAATGGTAGGAGGGAATCAGGTTGCACTCTGGGCAGTGCCACTGCACCCCTCCTGAATGCAAACAGAAGCCCTGCAGCTCCAGTGTTGTCCATCCTTCAGGCCCCTGTCAGTGCCTCAGTGAGAAGCCATCTCCAGAGGCAGAATAAATCAGGTAATTTGGATCAGCAAAAGGCATTGGAGAAATAAATTGCTGTTGCAATGTGAATATAATAAGGCAGTTAGGTAGATGGAAATGGTCATCTTTTGATTGTATGAGTGAGCATAATGTGCAGCAAATTTTAAGTCCAAGCTATCTTTTCCTGGCCTCTCCCCACCACTAGCCACACACTTCTAACTGCCCCTTCCCCCACATTGTTCAGTTGGTATGTGCTGTGGCCTCTGGGAACACTAATCTAACTTTCATACTATTCCAGGCTAAATAAAATTAGGAAGAAGCTCTTCTGCCAAAATAAAGTCACGTGTCAAATAGAGGTGATTTTTAAAAATATCTACTCTTTTGGTTTATGTGCACCAGTATTGACTCATAATAGTCTTGTACAATCTGGATTTGACTCTATGGATAAGGAAGTTGTTAAAATTTATTTTTCTGGTTACTGAAATTTCATTTGTTTTCTCTTTTCCCTTCCCCCAAATGTGGACAGATGCACTCTCACTAAAAGGAAAAAGGCTGGATTTTTATGGCAAAGCTGACACATATGGCAAAGCCTGACCAACAATGTTCCTGGACTAAGTCAATTCACAGTAGGCCTTGATCTGCGATTTGTAAGTGTCAAATCAAGTGATTGGATGGCTTTCTCCTGCATTAATAATAATACTTTCCTGGGCAGAGAAGACATGGAACTTGAACTCTCGGGAGATCATCAGCAACTAATTGTATACAACTTTGGCAAGACCTTTCACATCCGTTACCACCTGATTCCATTTCAGTGCCACACAGTATGGTTGGTATGGAATGGTGTGAAAGGCAGATTAGAGCTATTCCTGAATAAGAAAAGGATATTGGTAATTACGGATCAACCACAAAACCTAGCACCTAATGGGACTCTGGTTCTAGGACATTTTCTCAAGAAAGGCAATGACCAGGTTCAAGGCCTGGTTCCTAGGTTCACCAGCAGCTTGTACTACTTTCAGCTCTGGGATCACATCTTGGGAAATGAAGAGTTTATGAAGTGTCTGAGAGGAAATGTATTTAATTGGGAAAAAGATGTTTGGCTTGTCAACAAGATCATTCCAACTGTTGATGTGAAACTGCGCTGCTGTGAGTAACTGATGAATTGTCTTTCTTAGCAACTCTAAACAACCCAATCCTAGGCTCAGGTTCTGTCTTCCTCACAGGGGCCTATGGTTGCCACAGTTTTGTCATTTTTCTTTTAACTTAGAGCTAATATTATTTTCTGTCTTTTATTTTGATACGATTTCAAACTTACAGAAAAATCTCAAGAATAGGACAAAAAATTTCTATATATTCTCTACCCAGCTTCACTGACTGTTCCAATTTCCTCATATGTTTTATCTTTCTCCCTCTCGCTCTCTTTATTTTCCCCCACTCCATACACACACTCTCTCTCACACCCATACCCACACACACACACACACACAAATTATTTCTTAATAATTTGAGATTAAGTTGCAGATATAAGAGTTCATTTCAATCCCTTAATATCTCAGTGTGTAATTCCCAGAGAATAAGGAAATTTTCTTACATAACCACAGTACAGTGGTCAAAATCAGGAAATTTTACATTGATATAATACTAATATCTAATTCATAGTACATATTCAAATTTATCCAATTGTCCTAATAATTTCTTTTGTTTTACTTGGTCCATGGTCCAACTCAGATCATGCATTTGATTTAGTTATGAGTCTTTATAGATTCTATCTGGAACAGATCCTTTGTCTTTCCCTGCCTTTCATGATGCCAATTGGTCTCATTACTGCTGATGGTAACTTTGATCAATTGATTCTGATAATGACTGTTAGATTTCTCCACTGCAAAGTTACTATTTTTTTCCTTTGTAATTAAGTAATTTCCTGGGAGATATTTGGAAACTATGTCAATATCCTGTTCTTATTAAACTTTCACCCAGTAGTTTTATATCTATTGATGATTCATGCCTCAATCACTTATTATAATGACTACAAAATGGTGACTTTTAGAACTCCATCATTTTCCCATATTTATTAGTTAGTATTCTATTGTGAGGAAGAGTGTCTTCTTCTTCCACATTTACTTATTTATTCGTCTGATTGTTTATATGTTTATATCAGCATGGACTCATGGACTCTTAGTTTATTCAATAGGTTACAATCTGTTGCTATCATTTATTTTCATGGTCAGATTGGCCCAGATTTGGCCAGTGGGAGTCCTTCAATTTGGCTCTTGTGTCCTTTTGACATATTCCCATTATTTTTTGAGTACTTCCTTAGTTTCTAGCACAATAATAGTGTTACAGGCTCATCTTGTACTTTTCCCACTCAGCACAAGACTCAGCCATTTTACCAAAGAACCCTAGTCCCTTTTAGTGGGAAATAGTATTGGTATACCAATTAATTTATCTTTTGAAAGCAATAGTGATGTGGGAGAACCATTTAAAATGAAACTCTTGTAAGAAGATTGGGTTTTTGGAATTACACATGTATTTCTTTCCATTTTTAAAGAGGAAATTTAAGATTGTTTTTCTCTGGATGACCCCACTTCTCAAATCCAATCTTCTCCATCATTGTCAGCAGCAGCCAAAGCATGGGCGAAGTCACTGATAACAGCATCCAGATAGAATTTTTTCTCATTTCCTGAAATGTTTATTTATTCTTAGAAGAATATTATTTACTGTTCTTATGGATTTGGGAGGGGGTAGAGAGGGATTAGGGGCCATATCCATACCTATTAGGGCTCTTACTGACTCTGGAGATAGATATTCACCAATGGTCTGGATGCTGTTTGAGTTAATGGCAGAGGTACATTCTGGAAGCTTTCTGTATTTCTTTGAGCTCAGACTAATGCAAAGGAACAGGAGAGCTATTCCTTTGAGCTACTACCTGAAGGCATTTGGTTTTTCTCTGTTGTGAAGGCTTGAAAATGAAAGCGAAAAGTCCAAGCTGGCTCTGCTTACAAAAACTGAGCTAGGAACTAGTAGGTTAAGCCTGAACAGCTCACTCAAAGCAGTTTCAAGTAACTCTATCTTTGATGGAAGGAACCAGAAATATGGCTCTATTAGATCCATATACTTAGTGGTGGTCTTTGAAAGCCTAATCTGGCCAGTAAATGGCAATGGTCTTTCCTACACTTTGCTGGTAAATGACTAAATCTAACTGAAGTGTTAAAGTGTTAGACGGCCCTCATTTGTTTTTTCTCTTTTGTACACTTTTTAATGTACAATCTATCTTCTTGTTCTCATTAAGTCCTAGTGGACATAATATACAAATAATCCAATACAATGAACAAGCAAAAGAAAACACAACCTAAAATAACAGTTGGTAAAAGGAGTAGAAAATGTTATTTTTATTATTCTCGTGTCTTCAAATGTTCTTTTCAAACCTTAGACCAGGGGTTTCTAACCTGAGGTGCAGAATGGCTTTGACGGGTGAGCAAAGCCCTTGAGATGGTATGCACCATGCTAAAAATGTAAGGTGAATTTTTTCCCCCCGAGGACAGTCTGTAGTTTTCATCATATTCTAAAATAACATAATTGCTGCATTTTACTGAGTCCTTGCTGTGTGCCAGGCACTTTATGGATGAGGAAAAAGAGGCTCTGAGAGTTTAAATAAATTGCTGAAGGTCACCCATCAAATAAGTAGTGGACTAGGGATTTGAACAAAGATCAGTCTTATTGCAAAGCCATTCTTTTCACCCTCCATGGCTTGCCGGACTACCTCAAAGGAATCTGTGGCCCCAAAAAATGTTATAAGACACTGTCTTAGAAACTTCCTTTGAAGTGAATTGCTGCTGCTGCTAACCCACCTGATTATCAGCTATGATCACTGCCTGCTCCCCACTGAAGGAACTATAACACCACAGAATTTCTTCTACCTCCATGCTGCCGCCTGACATCTGGGAAAAAGAGGGCAATTATCTGAATAAATAGGAGTGGTTACTACATGTCTAGCTTCAGCTTTTGCCTAATAAATTGTTATTTATGTTCCATAGAAAGATTATGACCTTTCAAAAATAAATTGTAATGAGCACATTACTAGGTTATAATTCTCAATAAATCTATTTACTCATAAATTATATATGTATATATTTATATATTCATGAGAACAAGGCTTTGGGGGAACATTTGCTGAAAACCATGAACACTACCTGAGTTTAATAAACAAGTATTCATTGTAGTTGTATATATCTAAGAAATAAACAAGGGGTTTATTTTAATAAAGGTGTTTATTATTTAATAAGAATCAAGGCAAAGGTGCTAATCATTAATAATTTTGTTTTAGAGTAGTTTTAAAGCATCTCTTTATTTTAAAATATTATAAATGCAATCCAATTGTTGTGAATAAAATAAACTCAAATAATACAGAAGTACATGAAGTATACAGTAAAACCTACCCTGCATCTTCTCCACAAAGGTGTCATTTTTCTTTTAGAATTTTTTTCCTGTGGATTTATAATGTGTGTATGTATGCACGGGTGTAATGTATGTGTATAGTTTAAAAAACAAAAGTAATATACACACACGTACACGTAGTTTTACAATTTATTTTAGCTTAATATGATGGACACATCAGATGTTTAGTAATATACCCACCTCATTCATTTTGGGGTTTCATATTCCATTGTATAGGTGTACTATAATTTATTTGACTAACTCACCATCAGTGGGCATTTAAATTGCTTCCAACTCTGAAGTTACAAATAATGCTACAGTGAATTTTCTTGTACACACATCTTGGTATACATGGCTTTGTAATTTCATAGGACACATGATTAAAAGTACAATTTCAAGACAAAAGGATATAAGCTTTTATAGTTTAAATTGATTTACCATTTTTGCTAGTTATTTTATTAATTTAACTATTCATTAAAATTGATTCAGTTTTTAAATTAAAGATAATGACATGCATGGCTAAAATTCAAACAATGCATAAAGATATAAAGTGAAAGTCTCCTTCCACTTCAGTCCCTTAGCCCAAGTGCTTCCCCCCTAAAGTAATGATTAATTTTTTTATATATCCTTGCAGAAACAATATAAAACTGTGTTTCAGTGTAAATATTCTCCATTTTTCTCTTTCACATTTGAGATCATGACCATAAGCATAGTCCTCTGTATTTTTTTTTTTTTTACATTTTATAGTATATTTTGGAGGTATTTCAATATCAGAAAATATAGGGCTTTCTGATTATATAGAATAGAGCTATGGTATAATTTATTCAATGAGCTCCCTTTGAAGGACTTTTAAGTTGTTTTCAGGCTTTAGATGTGACAAAAGTCTAATGTATTTTTAAAAGGAATGAATGGTGACCAAAATTTCTTGAAGTGACAGTTAGGGACTGATCACAAACTAAAATTCCTCTCTAGGTATGTTGAGCATAATTGCCTATTCTCAGCTCAGACACATGCTCCAACAAAGATTTGCTCTGACTTTGGGAATGTATGAAGGTGAAGAGTCTTCCTAAAGGTATGTAGATTAAATCACTCAGTTAATGCATTTGAGAAATCGCTTCTTGGAAAAGAATAAAGTAACATGAATTGAGTCAGTTCTGCAAAATCTACCCTGTATCAAAGCATAAGGTTGTTGTGTGCATGAAGCTGTTGATTTGCTAAGATTTATTAAATTAATCCATGGAATTCTCCAGCAAGAATACTGGAGCGTGTAGCCATTTCCTTCTCCGGAGGATCTTCCTGACCGGGGGATCAAACCCAAAACTCCTGCATTGCAGGCAGATTCTTTCCTGTTTGAGCCACCAGGGAAGCCCATTAATTAATCTAATGCTCTAGCTGTTTTGAATTACTTTATGAACTAACCATTCTTAAAATATGCAGTGCTTGATTTTATAGTTTACATACTATCTAAGACATTTGTCTGGCCCACTATTAAGCCTTCTGTCCAATTATCAGTTCTGATAGGATGCTCTGATGGGCTCTTCTAGCTAAAAGGTGATTTGGTTTTGCCCTTGTACATCAATTCTCTGTGTGATACTAATTTTTCATCATGAATGATAAGCAAGGGCTGTTTGAAGTTCGTTCAAACCTCCTTATTTGTATTCTCCTGCACAGGGTGACATTCGTCTATGGATTCAGAGATGGAAACTTCTAGCCTATCTCTCTCTCTATTGCAGGATTCATTTTTTGTCCTTGCCTGGAAACTGAATACAGACACCATTTTGAAAACAATTTTTTTTTTCCCTCATCATCTTAAAGATGCTCATTTTGTATTTCTTCTACCCCATAGGCAGATGTGTCTGTGACAGTTTCTGGTCACCAATATCTCTCACAAATCTAATAAACACACTCTGAATTATATTTCCAGAGGTCATGATTGAAAGAAAAATCAGATGTGAATTGTGGTCTAGAAAAATGCAAAGATTTAATATGAGGTGATATACCCAAATCACAAGCAGAATTTGGTACCTTAGCAAATGTTCTACTTAATATTCTGTTGGCAGGTACATCCGCAACAAAATGCCTCATGAATATTCAGCTACTCCATACCTCTGTCCTCTAGCTCCCAATGGTTACAATAATACAATTTGGTCTAAAGTGAAGGAGCAAATGGCAATTAAGTCCATAGTCCCCTATGAATTAGTATGGATTATCACCACTTTAAAATACACAGACAGCAAAACTCAGGCAAGTCATTTGCGCAAGTGATCTCTTGTTCACAAAAGGTGAATGAGATGAAACATGTTCGTAAGCCCTTCAAAGATGGAGGCCACTCTCCATGGCTTCTGTGGTCTCTCCAGTACAAACGGACATTCAGTTATTGTTCAACTGCCTGTAAGGTGTGGACTTTTGGATTTGCTTCTTTTAATGAATTTTCATTGAGATAACTGTAGGTTCACATGCAGCTGGAGATCCCTTGTACACTTTACCCAGTTTCCCCCAATTGTAACGTTTAGTAAAGCTATGGCATAACAACCAAAATATTGACCTGGACACAATCCACTGATATTAATCAGATTTCTCTAGTTTTACTTGTACTCATTCGTGTGTGTGTGTGTGTATTAAGTTCTATACAGTTCTATTACCTGTGTTGGCTTGCGTGTCCAGCAACACAGTCAAGATACAGAATGGCTAATGGTTTCAGCTAAAAAGCCTCTTGATGAAAGTGAAGGAGGAGAGTGAAAAAGTTGGCTTAAAGCTCAACATTCAGAAAACGAAGATCATGACATCTGGTCCCATCACTTCCTGGAAAATAGATGGGGAAACAGTGGAAACAGTGTCAGACTTTATTTTTTTGGGCTCCAAAATCACTGCAGATGGTGACTGCAGCCATGAAATTAAAAGACGCTTACTCCTTGGAAGAAAAGTTATGACCAACCTGGCTAGTATATTCAAAAGCAGAGACATTACTTTGCCGACTAAGGTCTGCCTAGTCAAGGCTATGGTTTTTCCTGTGGTCATGTATGGATGTGAAAGTTGGACTGTGAAGAAAGCTGAGCGCCGAAGAATTGATGCTTTTGAACTGTGGTGTTGGAGAAGACTCTTGAGAGTCCCTTGGACC
>SJYX01018654.1:9184-45438 GCA_006410675.1 Oreotragus oreotragus
CTTGTTTTTGTTGACTGTATAGAGCTTCTCCATCTTTGGCTGCAAAGAATATAATCAATCTGATTTCGGTGTTGACCATCTGGTGATGTCCATGTGCTTCTTGTGTGTCCTTGTGATTCTCTTGTGTTGTTGGAAGAGGGTGTTTGCTATGACCAGTGTGTTCCCTTGGCAAAACTCTATTAGCCTTTGCCCTGCTTCATTCTGTACTCCAAGGCCAAGTTTGTCTGTTATTCCATGTATTTCTTGACTTTCTACTTTTGCATTCCAGTCCCCTATAATGAAAAGGACATCTTTTTTTGGTGTTAGTTCTAGAAGGTCTTGTAGGTCTTCATAGAACTGTTCAACTTCAGCTTCTTCAGCATTACTGGTTGGGGCATAGACTTGCATCACTGTAATGTTGAATGATTTGCTTTGGAAATGAACAGAGATCATTCTGTCGTTTTTGAGATTGCATCCAGTTACTGCATTTTGAACTCTTCTGTTGACTATGATGGCTACTCCATTTCTTCTAAGGGATCTTGTTCTACTTAATTGCAAATAATTTAGTTGACAGTATCAAAAGATAAGGAGTCTTCTGAGCAATTAAAGTGGAATTAGTCTGCCTGAACAAATATCATTTTAAAAAGCAAAATAGTAGGGAGAAAAGTAGATTTCTCAAAGCAATTTTCTTTCAACCAATGTGAAAAAGTAGCAAACAGAACCAAGTAATAATAATATTTTCTGATGAGGAACAATGATAGCTTCCAAAATGATATATATAAAATAGATCTGTGATGAGTGGTCCACACTTAAGAATGAAGAAGATTTTAGGGGAACAGTTAAATGAAAAGAGTATATAAAGCTCAAATGTATTAAGTATTCAGAGCCTCATAGACAGCAGAGATCCATGGAAGGATGAGAGAAAAACAGAGACCTAGGTGGAGTAAAAGTTTTCTTGCAAGAGGATGGAGAAAAATGTATGATACTCTCCCACATTCTATGTCTGACTGCTTGTTCACACTGGCAGCAAGTATGACAAAGTAGCTTCACAAGTACCATCCCTTGTCTTGTTAATCAGAGGAAAATATTCTGATGAGCTCGTGTGAGAAACCAAGTATATATTTACACTGCCTCCAGGTGATTAAGCCTGGAACTGACTCCAGTTAGAACTCAAAGAACATAATATTAGAGGTTGCAGACTTTGAGGGATTGCTAACAACTGCAAGTATAAAGAGGCACAGCAGTATATAGAGAACTATTGTGTACTTATCCTCATATATTTTTTTTGAGTCTTTCAAATGATATCTAAAATGTCCTCCTTCTTGCAATGGCAGAGCACAAATAGAAAAGTTGGATGAAAAAATTTTTATTCTATTGAAAGTCACTGGAAATCCCTCTAGATAGAGAAGATTATAAAATCAAAATAGAAAGAAAACCAAGAGAGAATCGTATAGCATTTAAAGATGGTTTTCCCAATTTTCTAATTCCAGAAACCATCTGAGAATCTGAGTAGCTGAACGAAGACTTTGCAGGTACTCACTGAGAACCCCAGAATTAGTGTAAGGATTAGTTTAAGCAGAAAACATTTGAAACTCAACAGATGAAGAAAGAAGCTTCCTTGGAGCTTCACTTATCTGACTAAAGAAGAAACTTCTCAGAAATGAGTCTCCATAAATTCCCTTTGCAGGATAGGTGTATTACCAGGAGACACCAAGAGTAAACCTACCATAAATCTCTCCGGGGAGTTTCATGGCTGTGACAGAAAGACCACTTGCACCTGCAAAAACAAACACTGCAAACCTTCTTAGCTTTTTGCTGTTGTTGTTCTCCTAAAAACCCATTTGTCTTCCCTAAAGAAACCTATTTGTTCTTTCCAGAGAAGCCTTTGCTCCCGACTCCCTCTGTCGCACTCTGTTAGGTGTGTAAGTCCCAAATCTAACCACCCATTTGAGTTAGTCACAACTGGGTACTCCTGCATGTATGCACGTTACACACACAAGTAAACTTTTTCTCCTGCTAATCTCCTTTTTGTCAGTTTAATTTGCAGACCCACAGGACGTTAACATATGACGGTAGAAGAAAGGTTCCCTCCAAATACCAACCTCAATAAATTAGGGCCAGGAGGGCAAAAAATAGGCTTAGTAAGTACAACAGATTTTTAATTACTCCAGGGTAAGAATGAACACAGAAATAGACCAATCCTCACAGGACCCGAAAACCAAGTTTGAGTCATTCAATCCTGAGTGGTGTCATGAACTGGGATTGCTATTGGCATGTGTAACTCAATGCCAGAAGCAAAAGTTAATCCTCTCTAGAGTAAGATATCATCACAGAGTATCTGTAATTATCTTTACTGAGTTTTCATATACAATGTTTGATACTAATGTTTCTGCTCATTTGTTCAGTCATGTCCAACTTTTGCAACTCCATGGACTGTAGCCTGCCAGGTTCCTCGGTCCATGGGATTTCCCACAGAAAGATACTGGAGTGAGCTGCCATTCCTACTCCAGATGTTTCTATGAGTTTATTTATAAAATGGATACAAAACTGCAACATGATTGAAACCCAAGAGTGGAAAAAAGCAGATAATAGAAACAGACTTGGGAGAGCAGAGAGAAGAGAAAACAAGGAGTGATTGTTAACTGATATGGGATTTCTTTGGGAACCTGATGAAAATGTCTTAAAATTAGACTATTCAACGCTGTAAGTGTACTGAAAACTTTTCAATTGTACACTTTAAACAGGTTAATTTTATAGTATATTAATTCTCTCTCAATAAAGCTCTTTCACAATTCATTCATTAACTAATTGGGGGGAGGATATCATTGTGAGAATTTTGGCTCAAGAGTCTGAAGTTTGGGAAACATCAAAAATTGAGATGGAGGAATCGTGGGTGGAGTGGGTCTAGGAAAATGACAAGCAGGAGTTCAGCTTTCAATCTACTGAGCTGGAGATGCCTGTTTTACATCCACTGTAGATACCAAGCAGAGAATTGAATAGATGAGTATAGAATTTTGAAGAGAGATCTGGGCTGGAGATACACACTTTGGAGTTATAATATAAGGAGGAAATTTAAAATCGTGAGACAGGTGGTGACCACCATAGGAATAAGTACAGCTAAAGAAGAGACAAGGTAGAGAATTTAGCCCTGGGAAAAAAAGAAAGATGAAAAGAAAGGAAGGGGGAGGGTAGAGGAGAGAAAAGGGAAGAGAAGAACAGTGGAAAAACAATAATGAAGAAAGAGAAGGAGGGACTTCCCTGGTGGCCCGGTGGCTAAGACTCCAAGTTCCCAATGAAGGGAACTGGGGTTCTATCCCTGGTCAAGGAACTAGATTCTACATGCTGCAATTAAGTGTTCATATGCTACAACTAAAGATCCCACATGCTACAATGAAGATCAAAGATCTCACGTGCTGCAACTAAGACCTTCAGTCAAATAAATAAATCTTTTTTAATAGAGAGAACATTGCATCCTTAATGAATAATGAAAGAAAAGAGAAGAGAGAAGGAGCAACCAGTGAGTGTTCAGTGTCTTGGTAGCCAAGAAAGTTTATCATGCAGGAAGGCATAATCAACAGACCAACCAAAAAGATGAGGACTGACAATGCTGAACTTAACAATATGGTGGCCATTAGTGACCCCAAAAAATGGTTTTTGTGAAAAGCTAAGAGAACTTTTGAACTGTGGTGTTGAAGAAGACTCTTGAGAGTCCCCTGGATTACAAGGCAATCCAACCAGTCCATCCTAACGGAGATCAGTCCTGGGTGTTCATTGGAAGGACTGATGTTAAAGCTGAAACTCCAATTATTTGGCCACCAAATGCGAAAAGCTGACTCATTTGAAAAGACCTTGATGCTGGGAAAGATTGAGGGCAGGAGGAGAAGGGGACGACAGAGGATGAGATGGTTGGATGGCATCACCGACTCAATGGACATAGGTTTGGGTAGATTCCGGCAGTTGGTGATGAACACAGAGGACTGGCATGCTATGGTTCATGGGGTCGCAAAGAGTCAGACATGACTGAGTGACTGAACTGAACTTAAGAGAGAAGAATGATCAGACTGAGTTTAAGGGGGAAATTAATGAAAACAAGAAAGATTTGGCTTAATTTCCGGCAGTTGGTGATGAACACAGAGGACTGGCATGCTATGGTTCATGGGGTCGCAAAGAGTCAGACATGACTGAGTGACTGAACTGAACTTAAGAGAGAAGAATGATCAGACTGAGTTTAAGGGGGAAATTAATGAAAACAAGAAAGATTTGGCTTAAATCATTTTTTAAAGATATTGTGGCAAAGAGAAGCAAATAAATGGGTATACAACTAACAGGAAGAGTAAGATCAAGAAATGAACTTTTCCTTTCTTCAATTTCTGATCTTAAAATTTCAGTTGATAGTAAAATCATAATTTCACTACCAAAAAACCAGACCCACAGTAGATCCAGATATGAAAATATCAGATACAACTTTAAAATAATTACAGTTTATTAAGAGAATTAACTTTTTTTTGGACTCCAAAATCACTGCAGATGGTGAATACAGCCATGAAATTAAAAGACGCTTACTCCTTGGAAGAAAAGTTATGACCAACCTAGACAGCATATTAAAAAGCAGATATTAGTTTGCCAACAAAGGTCCATCTAGTCAAGGCTATGGTTTTTCCAGTAGTCATCTATGGATGTGAGAGTTGGACTGTAAAGAAAGCTGAGTGACGAAGAATCAATGCTTTTGAATTGTGGTGTTGGAGAAGACTCTTGAGAGTCCCTTGGAGAGCAAGGAGATCCAACCAGTCCATCCTAAAGGAAATCAGTCCTGAATATTCACTGGAAGGACTGACACTGAAGCTAAAACTGCAATACTTCGGCCACCTGATGCAAAGAGCTGACTCATTTGAAAAGACCCTGATGCTGGTAAAGATTGAAGATGGGAGGAGAAGAGGACGACAGAGGATGAGGTGGTTGGATGGCATCACCGACTCAAAGGACATGAGTTTGAGTAAGCTCCAGGAGTTGGTGATGGACAGGGAGGCCTGGCGTGCTGCAGTCCATGAGGTTGCAAAGAGCTGGACATGACTGAGCAACTGAACTGAAATGAACTGAAGAGAATTAACAAGCAAGATTGATTACTGTAACAGTTAAATTTAACTATTTTTAAAGAACTAGGAAATTCTATGACTGAAAAAATATAATAAATGAAGTTAAGGACTCAGTGGATGAATTTTTAATGTTAGTTCAAATATAAGTGTTCCATTTCTGTGAATAGCCAAGAAAAATTCTCTGATCCAACCATTTCAGAAATTACAAATCTAGATTAATTATAAAACAACTAGCTAAAGGCCCGGAAAGAGACCAAGAGCAAGCAGTTCCTAAAGGGGAGTCAGAAGAGCCTGGCACTGAGTCTTCTCTCATTTTACAGTTTCTAGCAGAAGGAGAGCTATCCGTCAGAGCCCGGCAGGATAGCTAAAACTCCAATCAAAAAAGAAACAACTCACCATCTTCCCTGCATGAGGAGCCAGAGCAAAGAATTCACAGCAGCCAGAGAAGCCGTGAAGTGAGGAGGGGATCACAGACAGGAGTGGAGAGGGGAGCCCCACGTCCTTAAGGTTCTACATTCTCCCGGTTATCAGCACGCGTTCTTAAACTTAGAAATTCCAAAAGTGAATGTGCTAGGCTCAGTGGGCTAGAGACACCTGTAGATTGGATTGGGCTCAGACAAGGAACCCTGAGAAGAAGCAGTAAGTGGTGCCGAAGAGAGAGAAACAGGCCGCCCTGTCTTTGTTGCCACTGGGAGGAAAGAAAGAGGACCACTAGGGAATCCTCAGGGTCTGTGCAGCAGTGAGCATCCCACAGGAGGCCCCCAGCACCTCTCCCTCCAGTCTTACAGCACTCAGTCTCCAGCCGTTTCCCCATCCTCTCTTTTGCACCAGATTCAGAGACTTGCCTTCATGGAGTATAAGGACTCCCATTCTCGTTTCAGGGAAGAATGAATGGTGCTGTTATCCACTAAAATGAAGCCTGAATTGTTTGATGTTATCAGATGGGGTTTGAAAAATGTCCTGCTTGCCATTGTCTTTTCTCCACCCATAAATATATTAATGTTCCCACTTTTGTTAAATTATATATATATAATTAAATACATAATATAAATATATTTATTTCTTTTATAAATACAAATATTTATAAAAATTGTCCACACCAAACTATGGTCTGACTCTCATAAGAGTTCATAGCAATAAATAATGACCACACACTTCACACCTATTAACTCAGTTCATGTTCATAACAAAGCTGTGACAGAGGCATTATTCTTATCTTCAGGTTACATGTGACAGAACTGAGGCATAGAGAGATTAAGCAATTTATACGAGTTCAAATTATTACAACTCGTTAGCAAGTAGGTAGTCTGGATTTGCACCTGGGATCCAGAATCCATGTTCTTAATTGCTGTGCTAAGTTGCTCAGTTGTGTCTGACTCTGCAACCCCATGGACTGTAGCCCACCAGCTCCTCTGTCCATGGACTTCCCCAGACAAAAATACTGGAGTGGATACCATTTCCTTCTCTAGGGGATCTTCCCCACCCAGAGATTGAACCTGGGTCTCCTGCATTGCAGGAGGATTCTTTACCGTCTAAGCCACCAGGGAAGCCCTCTTAATCAGTACACATGCAGCTTTTCATGGGCTCACAAGATTCTTACCAGAAATGTAAAGTGCGAGAGTACATTTTCATTCCAATGGGCATTGAAAGATTAATAGATTTTTTTTCATTTTTTCACAGTTTTTCCCACTGAACAATACCTGCATTTTGTATAATACTATGCTGGTTAGAAAGCTTAAAAAGAGGTGAGAGACACATAGAAAGGGCTAGAATCAAAAATGCAGCCTTTGAGTTGTATGAGCCTAGTTTTTATCCAGATAAATAAAGAATTATGAAATATTAATACATAGTGGCTGTATAGCATCAAGAGACACTTTGAACTGGCTGAACCTAAAAATATCAAAGAACAGTGTTTCCATGGGAAAATATATTAGGATTGGCCAATATGAATTATAAATTTTTATAATTAAATTTATTGGTACCTCAGGCATATCTGTAAGACAGAAGTAGGTATTAAAGTAGGTATATAATTTTGCCTCATTTATTTGTATAAATGTGTAGAGTTAATTTTACATTCTCATGAATAATTTGTATCTTGTCGATTCATTTTGTGCATTCGGCACACTTTGGGGCCAAAACTCCTGATAAAAGAAGTATTTTCAGGTTCTCACAATACATACAGAGAGTTGAAAACAATCTGTTGACCAAAAGACTTTGATTGGTCATGTGGCAATAGTTGGGTTTGATACACAAAAGACTTTTCAGTAGTGAATGATTCTTAGCGAAATCTGTGGGAAAGTATAGCACATGGTTAAGAAAACCAAAAGAACAGAAAGACAGTATCAATCAAGGCGTTTTTGTGCCTTTCTGCAACTTAGATCTGTGTGAAACTAGGTAGTTTGTTGGGATAAGAAACCCTGATGGAGATGGAAGAGAATCTGTCCTTTCTAAAACACAGTTCTGATTGGGTCATTCTCCTGAGTAAAGCCTTTCCTGGTCTCCACCTCCTTCAGGTTTGAACCCAGTTCCTGCACTCTAAGGCCATCTCCCAGCTAGCACAGCCTGTCTTCCCACTCCCTAGCTATGAGATCTGAGTTTGTCACTCTCCCAAGCCTCAGTTCCTCAGCCCTGACACAGATTCTGAATAGAGCCTGCCTCCCACAGACAGCAGTATGTCAGTCCAGGTTCAGTCAAGAAAACAGAAACCACACTAAATATTTCAAACAGAGGATATAGCATGTGGAGTATTCGTCAGCAGATGATAAAAGGACTGAGAAGTCAAGCAGGGCACAGTCAGGCAAGCGAGAGGTTTGCAACAGTAGAATGTTACGACACTCCTGGGACCACAGGAACGTGATTCTGGAGCATAGGATCCAGCCTCCCCGGGCAGGACTCCGGGGAGCCTTTCTGGTGGGAGCTGGGCCAAGAAGAAGAACATGGGAGCAAACTGTGAGCCAGAGCCAGGGCCAGAGAGATGTAGCTGCTGTGAAAGATCAGAGACAGTGTAAGAGGGAGAAATACTCTGACTTCTTCCTTCTCCCTGCTTTCTGTTGCCCCATCAGGGCCTTCTTTGGACCCTGCCAGTGAGACTGGAAGTTAACTATGAAACCTGAGGACTGCTAGCTCCTGTGATCCCCAGCAAAGCCAGATGATGGGAAGGAATGGATTTAAGAGCCAAAAGCAAATGACTGGCAGTGTGGTAGGGAGAACAAAATAGTCACCCTTATAGCCCTTGACCCAGTGCCTGCTGCTGCTGCTAAGTCACTTCAGTCGTGTCCGACTCTGTGTGACCCCATAGACGGCAGCCCACCAGGCTCCCCCATCCCTGGGATTCTCCAGGCAAGAATACTGGAGTGGGTTGCCATTTCCTTCTCCAATGCATGAAAGAGAAAAGTGAAAGTGAAGTCGCTCAGTCGTGTCCAACTGTTAGCGACCCCATGGACCGCAGCCCACCAGGCTACTCCGTCCATTGGATTTTCCAGGCAAGAGTACTGGGGTGGGGTGCCATTGCCTTCCCCGAATGGAGCCTATACTTAAGTTTAAATTCAAACTGTATCATCTTTTTCTTAGAGAAGGTTTCCCAAATTTGTTTAAGTGTCGGCATTTATGAAACCTACAGCTGCCTCTGATCTCAACCTGTATTAAATCCCCCCTTTTCTGAATTCTTATTGCAACTGTGGTTCACTCGAACCCAGAACTTTACTGTGTCCCAGTTCATCTTCTCAAGGGTGCACACGAAAGGTGTCCAAAGACTTGGGTTTGTGATTTGACTAAAAAGCTTCTGGACCTCTCAGAGGTGTAAATTCTCATGTAGGAGTGTAGAACAACCCTTCCTTGCTGTGGAATCACCTTCATGTTCAGTTGCTCAGTTGTGTTTGATTCCTTGCGACCCCCAGGCCTCCCTGTCCTTCACTGTCTCCCGGAGTTTGTTCAAACTCATGTCCATTGAGTCAGTGATGCCATCCAACCGTCTCATGCTCTGTGGCCCCCTTCTGCTTTCTATCTTACCCACCATCAGGGTCTTTTCCAATGAGTCGGCTCTTCGCATCAGGTGGCCAAAGTGTTGGAGCTTCAGCTTCAGCATCAGTCCTTCCAATGAATATTCAGGGTTGATGTCCTTTAGGATTGACTTGATTGATCTCCTTGCAGTCCAAGGGACTCAAGAGTCTTCTCCAGCACCACAATTTGAAAGCTTCAGTTCTTCAGCGCTCAGCCTTCTTTATGGTCCAGCTCTCACAGCTGTACATGACCACTGGAAAAACCATAGCTTTGACCAGGTGGACCTTTGTCGGCAAAGTAACGTCTCTGCTTTTGTCACCGTCGTGAGCCAATGGTGATTTTCCATTGATCCAATCCAATTTTCAAGCTGTAAGATGTAGAATATGATGATAATCAGTGAGTTTTTTTTTTAGTGAGTTAGGGTAGCAGACTTTAGTTGAAGGAACATCTTGGATTTCTTCCATGCTTTGCTCCCACCGTCCTGTGCCTTCATTCCTTCTCCTGATGATGAAATACATCCTGAGGACTTTGCATTAGCGCTGTGCCAGCGTCAGTGACAGAGCAAAAAGGAAAATAAGCCTCAGCCACTCGCTGGGCTCCCCCAGGGCACAGAGCTGTCACTGCCTGTGAAAGGGGCATCAGGCTCCAAGTTCTCCCCAAGAAGCTCACCACCCAGACTTGGGATGTGGTCCTGGCAGAAGGGAGTGAGGTCTAACCTGGACCTGGACAGTGGCCAAGAGTCAGCATGTGGCAGAGAAGAAGAAGAGGGTCTGGTAGGATCCAGAGTGGACTAGAGAGGGGCTGTTTGTGGGGTGACTAACCAGCAGGTACAAAGGCCAAGGGGGAAAGGATGCTTAGTCAGACATGGTGCACAACTAAGGGATGAGACTGGATCCAGGAAGAACACTGGGGAGGTGACGGTGTTGCAGAGGTCCATGGGGTCCACAGGACATGCAGGGAGAGATGTCCAGTAGCCTTCATGCCAGAGCAGTCCAGCTTCTGGATCAAGATGGGGGCTCATTACAAAAGGATGCTATTAATGCCTTGGAAGCTGAGGCCTGGGAGAGGGTGAGTGAACAGGGTGGGTGGAGGAGGAGGGGGATGGGGGGGGCAGACACACCTGGAAGCGTGTTTAGAAGAAGCAGTGCTCGGGGCTCCTGGGCACCCAGGAGCACCAAGGCTGGCTTGTGCCTGCGACAGCTTTGGTTCAGCTGCTGTGACATTGGTGCCTCCTCACAGGCACTCAGAGAGCAGGACCCATCTCCTCTGGGAGCCCCTGGTGTTTCTGCTTCCTTGCTTTCCTTGGTTTTGAGGATGGAGTGAACTGCTGAAGGTAGAGGTCAGGGTGGGGGCAGCAGGAATTGGGGGAGCCCATGACCCCAGGAATCTTTGCCACACACAGGTGAGGTGTGAATTACACGCCTGTATATGTGAGGTCCTGTTATCCATGGTGTTTTATTTATTTTTTTAAAGAAGTATATTGAGAAGCAAAGGTGACGTTGCTAAAAATGCCCACCTCCTGCGTGGATGAGGGGCTGTGTCTAAGGTGATACTGGTGACGGTTTAAAGCACTGAACATAGACTTGCCGTCTTCTGATGGCTGGATGGCATCACTGACTCGATGAACATGAGTCTGAGTGAACTCCTTTTATTGCAGACAGGGCATTCAGCCTGAGCCTTAAAGAAAGACAGAAATTGAAAATGGTCCAAGCCACTTTTATTATGTGTTCCTCTTTTCCTCTTCAGTCTTCCTTCAGAGATGTTAACACGCTGGTGGGATGCAGCAGCAGCAGGATACCCAAGTCTGGCCACCATCAAGAACACCTCAAGACTCAATTAATGGTCTCCTTGCTCCCTAAATCTATTCATCTTCTTCTGGGTTGAGTTCAATTATAGTATAAATTGTCTTCAAAAATATTATAATATGATTTGTCATTGGATTTTTAAAAATACATATATTGCATATACTGAAAGGCAGCGAAACAAGGCAATGGAATTTTCCTCAAATAAATTTAGTATAGGGAGGTAAATACTCAGATAAATGATTACAATTTCTATTTTGGTGCAAAACAAAAATCAAGAGCTCTCCTCGACCTAGAAAGAAAGACACACACATGCCATTGTGAAACTCAGTTACACTATTTTACTGATTCACTTAGGAAAGTGTTGCCCATCACTTGCCAAGCATTGTGATTAAAGGCAAAAGGAAATCCCAAGTCCCTTGGTGTAGATCAAAAAACATTCTACTGCAAAAAGAGACTGCTATGATCAATTCATGCCTTCCACAGAACTATCATTAAGACAGTATATCATAGTCTTAATGGTATGTAAAATAATAGTGCATTTTACAACAATGGCATCTTCAAATTGATCAAATATGGTAACCCTAAATCAAGGCTTTATTGTTGACAGAGAAAAGAGTTTTTAATTTTTTTAGCCACCTTTAGATTCAGCCTTAGTGACCTAGATCATGAGCTTATTACAGGCTTTACTAAAACAAACTCACCATATAGAGGAATTAGAAAGCCTGTCTATTCTTGTCAAAGGACTGTAAAAAGAAGAAATATATGGCTGCAGGAAGAACTCATGGAAAAAATATGTATGATGACCACTCCAATTCTAGTGAAAATCCTAGAGAGAGAGAGAGAGAGAGAGAGAAATGTGTTAGCTTGAGGAGGAAGGTGAAGGCGCAGTATGAAGGACCTTCCCCCACTTCCTAAAACAAGGCTCTGAAAGAAGGAAACCCCCTTAAGTGATTACAGTATTTAAATAAAAGGAAGTTCTGAGTTGGAGGTCTCCCTCTACTGCCATGTGGCATGGAAGCTATTCAAACGCTTGCATTTTCCCCTGAAAGTATGGATAAATGGCATAGGTTGGGAAGCGGGTGGCTTAACAGGGCCAGGCAATCCTGTGGTTTGAAGAAGATGATAGCTATCCCTGACTGGAGACACAGCCAGACTTCAAGGGACATTCAGCACCCAGCGCGGTTGGGAGGACCACAGGCTAAGCAGAAAGAAGAGATCAAGGGTTTACCAGCTGCCAAACTAAGACACAGTTGCTGGTAGGGTGAGCAGTGGCCAGAAATATTAGGGACATTCTCTCTGTACAGAATTCTTGGGGCTAAAGAGAGACCATGGGCACAGGGACCACTGCTCCTCACCACCACAAGGAGCTGGCAGGTACCTCGGTGTCTGGAGTCACCACTTTGGTGAGGAGGACGGAAAGGAAAGGAAATCTGAAAGACTTCTTCTTTTTTTTTTTTTTTAAGAGAGAGAGAAGGGAGAAGGAGAAGACTTTATTAGATCGAATTAAGTTGACTGAATTGTTTTTTCCTCATACACAAGTTTAAAAATAACTATCTTACTGTATATATCATGCTTGAAATTTGCTAATTTCACTTGAGACTGTAGTCTAGAACAATTCCTAAGTCAGTTCACATAGGTCTACCTCGCTCTTTTCCTGACCAAAAGCTATTCCATTCACTGTGACAGTTTATTTAACTCTAGGGAGAGAGCGTTAAGATGTATCAGATATTTTTGTTTTTGCCTTTCCAAAATGGAANATGCTTGAAATTTGCTAATTTCACTTGAGACTGTAGTCTAGAACAATTCCTAAGTCAGTTCACATAGGTCTACCTCGCTCTTTTCCTGACCAAAAGCTATTCCATTCACTGTGACAATTTATTTAACTCTAGGGAGAGAGCGTTAAGATGTATCAGATATTTTTGTTTTTGCCTTTCCAAAATGGAACTGCAACCCACACCTTTGGGTAGTACTATTCCTGCATCAAACTCAAGTGCCTAGATCTCTTCCCTCCAGACCTCCCAGCTGTCTCTCAGCTCCTCACTGAAACTGAGACCAAGCCCACAAGACCAGCCGCAGCAGGGTTTGATTTCCTGCTCCCAGAAGTTGGAAGTCAAAATCACTGGAAAAGTCCAGTGGCCTAGTTGTTATCTTCATCATCATCATTTGATGCTTCCTACACCCTAGGCATAGAGTTGCACTTTGATCTGTGTTTCCTCACTGAAGAGCTGGGAAATAGCTGGCTGACTCAGAGTTGTTGGGCATGATTAGTTACATACCAAGAGACTCAGGCAACCCCCTCCTCCTCCCAAAATGAGCTTTCCAACCACCTGACTTTCCCTAGCTATCCTTTTGAGGTTGTGCCTCCCAGAGGGAACAAAAATCAACCTATTAGCCTCTGCCACTATTTCTTCACTTAGTTCAGAGCTCCCTAGTGGACCCAGAATCAAGCTGGTCTCTCGGGAGCCCTCCAGATTATTGTCTTTGTTGTTCAGTCACTAAGTTATGTCCTACTCTTTGCAACCCCGTGGACTGCAGCACTCCAGGCTCCTCTGTTCTCCACTGTCTCCCAGCGTTTGCTCAAATTCATGTCAATAGAGTTGGTGATGCTAACTAACCATCTCATCCTCTGCCACCCTCTTCTCCTTTTCCCTTCAATCTTTCCCAGCATCAGGGGCTTTTCCCTGAAGTTGGCCATCATCAGGTGGCCAATGTATTGGAGCTTCAGCCAACAGTCCTTCCAATGAATATTCAGAGTTGATTTCCTTTAGGATTGACTGGATCTCTTTGCCATCCAAGGGACTCTTGAGAGTCTTCTCCAGATTACCCAGTGGTTTAAAGTAACACAATTTCCTCTGCTGACATGAATCAGAACTACAGTTTCAGAGTATGACTCTGGGGATGCAGACCAAAGTTACTAAGAGTCCTCACATATCCTGAGTTGCCTGCCCATGTGGCTGTAACATGCTCCAGACGTGGGGCACTACAAAAGTTTTAAATAACAAACACTCATCACAGTCTAAAAATATTTATTACTTAATCAATAGCCTCAAACTAAAATAAATATATGATCTGCTTAGAAATTACTGTGGTAAGTTGTTGTTATTCAGTCTCTCAGGCGTGTCCAACTCTTTGCAACTCTATGGACTGCAGCATGCCAGGCTTCCCTGTCCTTCACCATCTCCCAGAGCTTGGTGTTGTAAGTAAATTTTATTGAGTTATAGTAACATTAATTATGGATCATTCCAAGCAACTTGCATAGGTGGGTTTATTTTCTTCCTATATGTACATTAATTTTTCAACTTGATTATTTTAATAAATTTCATTTAAATAATTCTTTCTGTTGTTCTTCTTTTATTCTGAAAGATTGTGCTCCAAATTTGAGAAAATTGGAATAAAAGTAGTTTTCTGACATTCATTGCAGTGGTTACCATTTCAAGGGACCACTTTCTGCATTAGTTGTGGCAACAGCAGCCATACCCAATAACTCCAAAATCTATACTAGTTTAACATGTGAGCCTCTGTTTCCCACATTATAAGCAGTAGCATGGAACTGGAGGGGAGGCTCTGCTCCACATGATCATTCAGGGTCCCAGGCTGTTATAGGTCTGTCATCTTCACCAAGGTCATTCAGGGCATAGACATCCAGGAGAAGAGAGAGAAGGAGATTTCAGAGATGTTTTGTCCCAAAGTAGGGCACATCATATATGCCCTCATTCCACTGGCAAGAATCCACTTACTGGCCACACCTAGCTGCAAGGGAGATTAAGAAATGTGGTTTATCTGTGGGTTCAGGAGGAAAACCACATGGTTTGGTAAATACCTAGCCAATCTCTGCCTCATCCTTTGACCTAATAATGTCATTCCTAGAATCTACCCTAAATAATCAGTCCAAAATATACATGGTTTTACACAAAGAATTCTTAAACTATTGAAAACTAACTGGAAGCATACAATATATACAAAAATAAAGTCTATTGCAGTCATTTGACAGATTGTATTTCACACAATCATTTTTAAAGTGATATTAGTGAGACTATGTAGAAATACTGGGAAATATTTAAATGACAAATATGATGAAGTCAAAGCAGAGTCCAAAATTTTATATACTAAGTACAACTATATTTAAATGTTCACAGGGCAATAAAAGATTGTAGGAAAAATGCGAATAATTCTTTAAGTTATCATGATGATCATTTAAAGTGCATCTGAGATGGGCAAAGTGCTACCAGATTTATATGCAGCATCTCCCAAGCTAACCTCCCTATCAGACAGACATTACTTGTAGCAGACTGAGTTAGTTGCTATCAGATCTTGGCCAAGAAGATGGAGCCAGCTCCATTCCCACACTAAATCACTGGTTGATGGGGCCAAAGATGACCCAATTCTGGACATGAGACATAAAGAGAAGTCAGCCAGATAACTTTTGAGAAAGAGTATCTTCCCATATAAAGACCAGAGCCTTGTGAGGAGAGAGTTGTGTTTCTCCCAGACTTTGCCTTTTTGCTCTGAATATGATTATGGGAGGCATTGTTTTTGAGCTAAGATGGACGTCTTGGGATCATGACTTGACAAGCCTAATAATACTCTGGATGTCAAAGCAAAAAAAAAAAACAAACAAACAGAGCTTGGACCCTTGATGACATTGTTAAGATGCTGCCTCAGTCCTGCAAAGCTGACCTTCAGACTTTTTTTTACTGATTTTTTGTTGTGAACCATTTTAAAGTCTTTATTGAATTTCTTACAATATTTCTTCTGTTTTATGTTTTCTGGGGTATTTTTTGGCCACAAGGCATGTGAGATCTTAGCTCCACAAACAGAGATTGAATCCATATCACCTGCATTGGAAGGCGAAGTTTTAATCACTGGATCACCAAGGAAGTCCTAAGCCTTCTTTTTAAGGGATATAATTTTTTTAGATAAATTAATCGGGTTTTTTTTTATAGCGTGACATTAGCTTTTCTGTTTTTTCTTTCTTTGGATAATCGTGTGTCTTTCTTTCTGGCTGTGCTGGGGCTTTGTTACGGCTCAGGCTCTTCTCCCGCTGCGGCGAGCAGGGGGCTGCTCTAGCTGTGGCGCATGGGCTTCTCCTTGTGATGGCTTCTCTCGTGGCTCCCAGGCTCTAGAGCACAGACTCAACAGTTGTGGCTAACGGGCTTAGTTGGTCTGTGGCGTGTGGGAGCTTCCTAGATCAGGGATGGAACATGTGTCTCCTGCATTGGCAAGCAGAGTCTTTACCACTGAGCCACCAGAGAACCCCGTAAAAGGATATGACTTAATGTTTTTACTACTTAAGCCATTGTTGGTTGGGTGTCCTATATATTTAGCTGAAGATATTCCCAAGTGATACTTCATCCTTCCTTTACAGACCTCACAGTCAGCTAATAAGAAACAGAACTAGGATATAAAGCAGGCTGCTCTAGCTCCAAGAACTCTCTACTCCAGCACCATATAGTGAAATTAAGGCCTTCTCCCCTCCCAACTTTCCTTCAAGTTATTTCCTATACATGCACACACGCTTTCAGCAACTATAGCCAACAAAATCCATTTCCCTCTCTCTTCTTGTTACCCCCAGATCCCTATCAGCTTCCCTCATTAATCTGACAGATGGTGTTTTCTGGTGCCGGTGTTTCCAAAGTGTCTGTAGATACTATCCCTTTTGGGCATGTCTCTTGATACGGTAATTTTGTAGCTAGATGTTTGAAAAAGAAATGACATCTCCCAAAGCATATCTTTTTCTGGCCTTGTTTCTGACTGGGTTGAAAATCACTTGGTTTTGTCAGGGTCATCGGATTATACTTGAACCTTCACTTTATTCAATGTATTCAACACTATATACCTTTTGTTTTTAAACTACACTTTCTCCAATGCAGTGCTTTATTTCCTGTGTGCTATCTGCCAGCTGTTTGCTCAAAAAAAGAAAATAATCTGAAAGAAATCCAAAACAGTAACAAGAAGTACAAGGGTGAAATATCTTCCTACTGCCAAAATCGCCTTCAGACAGATTCCTCCCCACTTTGTGTCTCCATTACATATTTTCCATTTTTTTCTGCTTTATGACTCCATAAAATTAATTTCTTACCTCTGGTGACAGGTCTCCTGGAACAGGTCTCTTTTGTTCCCATTTAATTTCTACTCCCATTTAACTAGAACAAAAGAAACCAGAACACCACGTAGAGAGGATATTAACTTGCTCATCTGAAAAAAGGGACGTTCTGTTGTTTACATACAGTATCTTAACTCCAAGGAGAGTCTTTGAAGGCCCAACTGTGGTGATCTTTCAGATGAAGAATGGTGTTGGATATTTTGGATGCATGCAATCAAATACTGTGTAACAAACTTCCATAGATTCTCAGCCACGACCTATTGTCGCAGAGAATGCATGATAAAGGTGAATTTCTCAGGTACAAAAATGTCCCACTCTTGAGAAAGGCAAACAACTGGTCTGCAAAAAGGAAATGACACTGATGAATTCTCTTTCCTCTAAATTCGGAGAATTAACATGCACCTCAAGTCCAAGTCTAAAATTGTAAAGTAGAAAGACACAATTAAAATTTTTACCTTATTTACCACTCAGTGAATCCATGTCATACAGAATGAAAAACTCAACTCCAAGATGGAACAAAGCACTTCAGAGAGTCAATGGAATAAAATTCTGTTTAAGTATTGGACACTCAGCATTTACTTTCTCCTCTATTACTAACAAGCTGTGTGTCCTTAGGGAAAATACTTACTCTTTCTGAACAGATGGCTTTCTCACATGTCAAATGACAACAGTGATAATAACATATGTATACTGAGATTCATGGTTACAAGGTCCTTCTACATATTTTGATACAACAGCCCTGAGAATTGGGTTAGACAAATCTTTTCCCCATTTTCGAGATGAGGAACTAAGACTCAGACAGTTTAAATGGTTTAGCTGAAGTTGATGTGTATGCTTAGTGGCTCAGTCATGTCCAACCCTTTGCCACACTTTGGATAGTAATCTGCCAGGCTCCTCTGTCCACAGGATTTTTCAGGCAAGAATACTGGAGTGGGTTGCCATTTCCCTCTCCAGGGGATCTTTCTGACCCAGAGATTGAACCCATGTCTCCTTTGTCTCCTACACTGCAGGTAGAATCTTTACCTGCTGAGCCATTGGGGAAGCCCAGATGAATATAAGATAATACTCAAAAATAGGTCTTCTAAGCCCAAAATCAATGGCCTTTCGGCTAAGCCCTGTTGAACAGGAAGATACCTATGATGCTATGACCAAAATTTCAAGAAAGTAGGTTTAAATTATTTGTGTACACCTGTAAGATTAAGTCCTTTGTTTTCTTTTTCTTACCTGTATCATTCTTGGACAAAGGCTACAGAAGTGAAATGAGAATAAGCTGACCTTCAGAAATAGGAGGAGGGCTATGTAATAACATACAAAGAAGAGAAAGAGAGAAATGACAAGCTCTGGACATGATAGAAGGAGTTGGTGAATGCTTCCAAATAAGAATTTTTATGAGCCAAGGAATCATTTTGATTCCAATAAATCAGTCTCCTTTTTCTCCCTTGTGAAAGGTATCTTAAGTACAACACTTTGATTAAAGGATTTTTTGTTTAATTTTTTCCATATCTTATTCCATCACAGACATTTTTATGATCTCAAAAGAAGATTCATGTCAATGTATGCCAAAACCAATAGAGTACTGTAAAGTAAAATAAAGGAAAATGGAAGCTCTAAAAAAAAAAAAAAATTTCCCTTATTCCATCACAGACATTTTTATGATCTCAAAAGAAAATCCTTCTGTGAATTAAACTGTGCAGCTTAATCAGCTACTATTGTAAAAATGTTTCCCTTTTCACTCATTATCCTCTTGGGATATACAAGAGTAGTAAAATAAAATAACTTAGTTTGCTTTTATTACTCCCCTGATCTAAACTGCTGCCCATTCTGAAAATGAGAAAGAACCAGTATATAAGATTTTTGCGAGCTGAAGAATGAGGGATTTGAATCTCAGAGTTTGGGGGCGGGGAACTTTTATTAATTTTTTCTTTGTGCATTTATTTCATCTTTTTATATGTAAATGTACATTTTCTAAAATTAACTTGAGGCAGCTTAGGGAAAAAGCCACATATAATTTAGCCACTACAATTAAATATAAACAACCTTTATTTCTCTCTCCATCTAAATTTTCAAGGAAAACTTACAGTGAATGTGTCTCACTTGAAAACCAAGTAATAGTAGGAACATATATTGCATCCTAAATACAAATTTCATAACTCCAGAAATTTATTACTAGTTTAACTAACAGTCTACTGGTATCACTGAATGAGGTGAGCAATATAAAACAGTTAAAGATTTTGCTTCTCTGAAACTATCGTTATTGCATCATCAATTTTACGAAATATGATAAGTGCCTAATTATACAACTTAAAATATTTATATTCAATAAAAACCAAGCAATAGCTAAAAAAAAAAAATTTAAGGATTGTAGTTTTTGAAAAGTTGAATAGACTTGTTCCCTTTGATCTTGGAGACAGAATATGGGTCATAGATAAGAACATTAAACCAAGTCTTGATTGGACAGCAGAGTCAAATGAGATGAAGGCACCTCTTCCATGTCCATCACGAAATGTTTTGTGGATGAACTTTGTTTTCAGGGGCTTTTGAATAAGGGAGATGGGATGACTAACTAGTTGCAAAATAGAGTGTGTGCTTAGTTGCTTAGTCATGTCTGACTCTTTGCGACCCCATGGACTGTAGGCTTCTCTCTCCTGGGATTTCCAGGCAAGATTACTGGAATGGGTCGCCATGCCCTCCTCCAGGGGATCTTCCCAACCCGGGGACTGAACCCAGGTCTCCTGAATCACAGGTGGATTCTTTACCATCTGAAACACCAGGGAAGCCCTGCTGAATACAGGGTGTTTATTAAATGGCACTGTGTTGGAGGTGGCAGTAAGTGAACTAGTGCAGTGGTCAGTCAGTCTGACATTGGTTGGCAGCGAGTCAAATAACCAACTTCTCATTGCCGGTGGAGCGAGAAGATGGAGAGTGACCATGTGAAGTCTGCCTACCAAAATGCTCCAGAGGACTTAGCCCAGACTCTGAAGAAGAGGCTCTGCCCATTTACATGTGTTCATGCTAAGTCAATTCAGTCATGTCTGACTCTGTGCAACCCTATGGACTGTAGCCCACCAGACTCCTCTGCTCATGGGATTCTCCAGGCAAGAACACTGGAGTGGCTTGCCATGCCCTCCTGTAGGGGATCTTCTTGACCCAGGGGCCAATCCCGCATCTCTTACGTCTCCTGCATTGGCAGGCAGGTTCCTTTTACCACTAGTGCCATCTTGTTGTTCAGTTGCTCAGTGGTGTTCCACTCTTTCTGACCCCATGGACTGCAGCACGCCAGGCTTTCCTGTCCTTCACCATCTCCCAGAGCTTGCTCAAACTCGTGTGCGTTGAGTCGGTGATGCCATCCAACCATCTCATCCTCTGTCATCCCTTTCTCCTCCTGCCTTCAACCCTCCAGCATCAGTGTCTTTTCTAATGAGTCAGTTCTTCTAATCAGGTGGCCAAAGTATTGGAGCTTCAGCTTCAGCATCAGTCCTTCCAATGAACACCCAGGACTGATCTCCTTTAGAATGGACTGGTTGGATCTCCTTGCTGTCCAAGGGACACTCAAGAGTCTTCTTCAACACCACAGTTCAAAAGCATCACTGCTTCAGCCCTCGGTCTTCTTTATGGTCCAACTCTCACATCCATACATGACTACTAGAAAAACCATAGCTTTGACTATATAGACCTTTGTGGGCAAAGTAGTGTCTTTTTTTAAAAAAATATACTGTCTAAATTTCTCATAGCTTTCCTTCCAAGGAGCAAGATTCTTTTAATTTCATGGCTGCAGTCACCATCTGCTGTGATTTTGGAGCCCAGGAAAATAAGGTCTATCACTGTTTCTATTGTTTCCCCATCTATTTGCAATGAAGTGAAGGGATGAAATTGAAAGAGGAGAGTGAAACAGTTGGCTTAAAGCTCAACATTCAAAAAACAAAGATCATGGCATCTGGTCCCATCAGCTCATGACAAATAGATGGGGAAACAATGGAAACAGTGACAAACTTTATTTTGGGGGGCTACAAAATCACTTCAGATGGTGACTACAGCCATGAAATTAAAAGACACTTGCTCCTTGGAAGAAAAACTAAAACTATGACAAACCTAAACAACACATTAAAAAGCAGAAACATTACTTTGTCGACAAAGGTCCATATAGTCAAAGCTATGGTTTTCCCAGTAGTCATCTATGGATGTGAGAGTTGGACCATAAAGAAGGCTGAGTGCCAAAGCTTTGATGCTTTTGAACTGTTGTGTTGGAGAAGACTCTTGAGAGTCCTTTGGACAGCAAGGAGACCAAATGGGTCAATCCTAAAAGAAATCAGTCCTGAATATTCATTGGAAGGACTAATGCTGAAGTTGAAGCTCCAGTACTTTGGCCATCTGATGCAAAGAGCTGATTCATTGGAAAAGACCATGATGCTGGGAAAGATTGAAGGCAGGAGGAGAAGGGGACGATAGAGGATGAGATGGTTGGATGGCCTCATATTTTGGAGCCCAAGAATATAAAGTCTGTCATTGTTTCTATTGTTTCCCCATCTATTTGCAATGAAGTGAAGGGATGAAATTGAAAGAGGAGAGTGAAACAGTTGGCTTAAAGCTCAACATTCAAAAAACAAAGATCATGGCATCTGGTCCCATCAGCTCATGACAAATAGATGGGGAAACAATGGAAACAGTGACAAACTTTATTTTGGGGGGCTACAAAATCACTTCAGATGGTGACTACAGCCATGAAATTAAAAGACACTTGCTCCTTGGAAGAAAAACTAAAACTATGACAAACCTAAACAACACATTAAAAAGCAGAAACATTACTTTGTCGACAAAGGTCCATATAGTCAAAGCTATGGTTTTCCCAGTAGTCATCTATGGATGTGAGAGTTGGACCATAAAGAAGGCTGAGTGCCAAAGCTTTGATGCTTTTGAACTGTTGTGTTGGAGAAGACTCTTGAGAGTCCTTTGGACAGCAAGGAGACCAAATGGGTCAATCCTAAAAGAAATCAGTCCTGAATATTCATTGGAAGGACTAATGCTGAAGTTGAAGCTCCAGTACTTTGGCCATCTGATGCAAAGAGCTGATTCATTGGAAAAGACCATGATGCTGGGAAAGATTGAAGGCAGGAGGAGAAGGGGACGATAGAGGATGAGATGGTTGGATGGCCTCACCAACTCGATGGACATGAATTTAAGCAAGCTCTGGGAGTTGGTGATGGACAGGGAAGCCTGGTGTGTTGCAGTCAATGGGGTTGCAGAGTCGGACATGACTGAGTGATTGAAATGAACTGATGGGACTGGATGCCATGATCTTCATTTTTTGAATGTTGAGCTTTAAGCCAGCTTTTCCACTCTCCTCTTTCACCTTCATCAAGAGGCTGTTTAGTTCATCTTTGCTTTTTGCCATAAGGGTAGTGTCATCTGTATATGTGACTTTACTGATATTTCTCCCAGCAATCTTGATTCCAGCTTGAGCTTCATCCAGTCCAGCATCTCACATGATGTACTCTGCATATAAGTTAAATAATCAGGGTGACAATATACAGCCTTGATGTACTCCTTTCCCGATTCAGAACTAGTCCACTGTTTCATGTTCAGTTCTAGATGTTGCTTCTTGACCTGGATGCAGGTTTCACAGGATGCAGGTAAGGGGGTCTGGTATTCCCATCTCTTTCAAAATTTTCCAGCTTGTTGTGATCCACACAGTCAAAGATTTTAACATAGTCAATAAAGGAGAAGTAGATGTTTTTCTGGACTTCTCTTGCTTTTTCTGTGATCCAACAGGTGTTGGCAATTTGATCTCTGGTTCTCAGGGTGAAAGAAAGGACAGCACAATCATAATGATTTAATGAAGCGAGACAACCAAATTCAGAAACTTAATGACAGTCAAATATTTGCCTGCATTTTCCTCTATATGTGCATTAGTCAATTTTAATTCTGTTTGTGAAAGTTGATGGTATAAATCATTCTAAATACCAGAACGCTATAAGGATAAAAGGGATAAAGTATTAACAACAAAATGTCAAGTAGAATGTTTGTCATAATCAGGGTCGCAATGATATGTGAAGATCTACTTCATATTTCAATTCAGTAATGTAGGATTTAGTCTCTTCTAATTCTCATTATCAGAGTTAGAAAATAAATAGCTACTTAATTTTGTTTATTCAAAATACCGAAATCTCTGAAGAGAAACAAGTAAGCTAACATTTTTCTGTAGAAGCAGAAATGACAAAAGATAGTAATTCTATTAATTCAAATGGAGCATTGATATTTATGAGTATTACTTTGAAATTTTCATTATTTCATAATTCTTAGCCAGATCTGATAAAATCCCTTTAACTTTCTCTCCCTCTCTGACCACTATTCTTCCAGTTCTTTACTCCTCCAAACCAATGTCACTACTTCCTACCTCCCAGAGAGAGCTCCAACCCCACGGTACACACTCTCTGGATCAAATATATCAGGTTTCTATACCCATAAATAGCCTAGATAGACCCGATGTTTCCTACATTCTACTATGCTGTTGACAGACTTCTCAAACACACTCTTCTTCCCCCAGTGATAAATCCAATTCTGAATTGTGTATGCTCCTACAGGTGTGTATCCTCCTATGCTGCCAGGATTCACCTGGCAGCCAGGTGAATCCCTACCAGAATGAATGCATTCTCCCGCACCAGGCATTATTCTGTCTCAGCTGTTACTGGGCTCAGGAAACATAGGAAGTGACTAAAATGCCTGTCTCCAAGAAGTTCAAAGTCTAGGAAGACAGATCAATTAACTAAAAATTATATGAGAGACCAAAATAAGATACCTTTACACATCTAGCAGAATGGCTAAATTTTAAAGGTCTCACAACACCAAAGGCTGGTGAAGATGTGAAGCAACACATTTTTTGTAGGATTATAAAATGGTAAAACCACTTTAGGCAAAAGTTGGCAATTTCTTTTAAAACTAAGTAAGGAAATCAATCCTGAATATTCACTGGAGGCACTGATACTGAAGCTGAAGCTCCAATACTTTTTGGTCACCTGATGTGAAGAGCCAACTCATTAGAAAAGACCCTGATGCTGGGAAAGATTGAAGGCAAGAAGAGAAGGGGACAACAGAAGATGAGATGTTGGATGGCATCACTGACTCAATAAACATGAGTTTGAGCAAGCTCCGGGAAATGGTGAAGGACAGGGAAGCCTGGCGTGCTGCAGTCCATGGGACTGCAAAGAGTGGGACATAACTGAGCTACTAAACAACAACAAAATATTCTATGACCATAAATTTCAACCCTAGCATTTACCCAAAAGAACTGAAGACATATCTCAAAAAACTTGTACAAGAATATTCATAGTAGCTTTATTTATAATAGCCAGAAACTAGAAACAGCCCAAGTGTGCATCAGTTAGATGATGAATTTTTTTTTAAAGCTGTGATATAGCAAAACAATGGAATACAACTCAGTAATATTTTGTAAATGAACTTCTAATACATACAACAAAACTCTGAATGATATGTATTCTGAATTATTTGGAAGGCAGTATATTGATATCTGCAAATTACTTTGAAATGCATTTTTTAAAAAGATGTATTGATGGTTGTATAGTGTTGCAACAAAGAAAGCAGAGTAAATGTTATTTGCAAAATCATGCAAAATTCTTTCAGCTTTTCTGTCTGCTTGAAAATTTTCACAATAAAATGTTGGGGGAAATTACATGAGAGCATAGAAGACAGGTAAATTACAGAGATGCTGAGAAAAAGATATTTCACCCCAGCTGTGGAGAAGAATAAAGTAATGTCAGAGACGACATGAATGAGAAGGTGATGTCTGAGTTGTGCTGAATGAATAGGCTTTCACCACGCAGGAGAAGCAAGTTTGGTTGGCTCCTAACAACCTGATCATGCTGGACAGTGGGTAAGCACATTCTGAAGAGGGATCAGAGGTGGGGATAACGTGATAAGCAAAGGCCATATCATAGAAAGCTGAGTGTACTGTGCTAAGGTTTATCCTATAATTGATGGGGAATTATTGTAGGTTTTAAGCATAGCTTATGAGGTGATACAACTTACACTTTAAAAAGATCACTCTGAAAATAGCGTAAAAGAGAAATGTCCAACTATGAGGCTGGAGGCAAGAAAATGAAGACAAAACATGTTAATGTTGCAATAGCTTTAATAAGGGGTAGGAGTAGCCTGATTTAAGACAATGGAAGTGCAGGTGGTAAGGAAGTATAGGATTTGGAAACTGTTTATGATGTAAGTGTGACAGGAGATTAAATGGAGAGAGTTTGTGATTGAGTTGATGTGTGGAATGAGAGAAAGAAGAGTTAAGAATGATCCTAAAGGTCCTGAGTAAATAATGATAAAATATAAAGGGTGGAAGGAGTAAGTTTTAGGAGAGAATATGCATATAATGGGGAAATGCTTATTCTCTAATGCCTATCTGAATGTCCAGATGGACTTGTTCAGAAGGTTATTGAACATAAATCCTGGGACACAGTAAGGATATGAACATTAGATTGATTGATTTTCTTATTTCCTTTTTATGATCTACTTACCTGTACTCATTCCAAAGAAAATTTTGGAGATAACAACCAATGCACACTTTAAAACCTCAAATTAGATGCTGGGAAAAATTGAAGGCAGAAGGAGAAGGGGAAGACAGAGTATTAAATGGTTGGATGGCATCACCAACTCAATGGACATGAGTTTGGGTAAACTCCAGGAGGTGATGATACACAGGGAGGCCTGGTGTGCTGCGGTTCATGGAGTCACAAAGAGTCAGTCACAACTGAGCGACTGAACTGAACTGAATCTGTAACTCATTCCAAAGAGAATTTTGGAGATAACAACCAATACATACTTTAAAATCATTAAATTGGATGTGATCTGGTGTATGACACACACGCACACACAGTCATGTCCAATTGTTTGTGAGCCCATGGACTGTAGCCCACTGTCCATGGCTCCATTCCATGGCTCCATGTCTGTTCCATGGCTCCTCTGTCCATGGAATTTTCCGGGCAAGTATACCTGAGTGGGTTGCTATTTCCTTCTCCAGGGGATCTTCCTAACACAGGGATTGAACTCGTCTCTCTTACATCTCCTGCATTGTCAGTTGGATTCTTTACAAGCTGAGCCGTCAGGGAAGTCCCCTGGTGATGACTAGCCCTGCACAAACTGCAAAGGGGAAAAACAATGGCTGTTCTACAACCACTCATACACAGTTTGTGCTTTCCTCCTGGGATACAGTCTTCTGTGCACCTGTGACATAATAGAAGGAACACTAAACAAGAGTTTGGAAATGTTGTTTCTGGCTCCAGCTTTCCCATTAGCAGTTGACTCTGAGCAACTTGCAAGCCCTCAGAGGCCTCCAGTGCTGCTGCTGCTAAGTCACTTCAGTCGTGTCCGACTCTGTGTGACCCCATAGACGGCAGCCCACCAGGCTCCCCCATCCCTGGGATTCTCCAGGCAAGAATACTGGAGTGGGTTGCCATTTCCTTCTCCAATGCATGAAAGAGAAAGTCGCTCAGTCTGTCCGACTGTTAGCGACCCCATGGACTGCAGCCCACCAGGCTACTCCATCCATTGGATTTTCCAGGCAAGAGTACTGGGGTGGGGTGCCATTGCCTTCCCCGCCTCCAGTGTAAGACAGCTGAATTATTTGACCTCTGTGATCCCTTCCAGATCTCAAGTAGCAATATTCTTTGAACTGTATTTCATGGATTATTATCCAGGCCCTTTTCCTTTTCAGTGACCTTCACTTGGCCTCCAAGGTACTAATTAGCACTTCAACTTGAGAAGGGGAGAAAGAAAGGTTGGGGGGAAAAGTGTGTTCTGTTGCTTGGATATTATGATAAGAAAATATTAAAAATAGAAAAACTGACATCACTAAAATTGATGAGGTTTGGGTTTAGACACACTCTCCTCATCCAATGAGGTCATAGGCAGTTCTGCAACAAGAAAGACTATTTAAGATTCATTTAAATATAAATGAGGATGGCCTTATATTGTGGCTTTCCTATGCATTTCTAGAGAAATCACAATGTTTGGGTATAATAAAAAGAGTATTCAGCCAATTTCAGGTTGGCTTTCCAAAAAGAAAACAATGAATCATACATCCAAACAGAGTTTTCTCTTTAAATGTGATAGATAATCACAATCATAAAATTTAAATGACTTATGACCAAATGACCTAAAAAGGGAATCACAATAAAGCTATGTGAAACAAAACGTTGAGCAAAACTGTTGCAAAATTCCAAGTACAGTCAACACACTATGCTCAAGCCATGAGAAACTTCATGGTACACTGTGAATGAGCTTTATTTTGGTTTTGGGTGCACGTTTCCAATGGCCTGCAATGCTCCTTCCCATCTCCTCTGTCTGGAAAATGCTTACAGCCACTGTTTTCAAATTTGTGTGTATCAAATCCAATGGAAGGCTTATGAAAATGCAAATTGCTGGTCCTTCCCTAAGAATTTGTCATTCATTACGTCTGGGAAAGTCTCAGGAGCTGACATTTCTAACAAATTCCCAGGTGATACTTATGCTGCTAGTCCAGGAATCATACTTTAAAAACCCCTGGCCCTGGGCTTCCCAGATAATGAAGTGGTAAAGAACCTGCCTGCCAATTCAGAAGACAAGAAAAGCAGGTTCAATCCCAGGGTTGGGAAGATCCCCTGGAGGAGGGCATGGCAACCTACTTCAGTATTCTTACCTGGAGAATCCCATGGACAGAGGAGCCTTGTAGGCTACAGTCCATAGGGTCACACAGAGTTGGACAAGACTGAAGCAACTTAACACGCAGACGTGCACGGTGGAAACCAACATGACACCATAAAACAATCATCCTCCAATAAAAAAAACTCAAGACCTATGAAAGAACCACTGGCCTTGGACTTCCGTGGTGGCCCAGTGGTTGAGAATCTTCCTGCCAATGCAGAGGATGCAGATTCAATCCCTGGTCCAGGAAAATTCCACATGCTATGGAGCAACTAAGCCCTTATGCCACAAATACTGAAGTCTGCACTCTAGAGCCCATACGCCACAACAAAAGAGGACCCTAAGCCCTGCTCTCTGCAACTAGCGAAAGCCATTCATGTAGCAATGAAGACCCAGCACAGCCAATAACAATATAAATAAATAAATAAAATAAAAAACATTGGCCCTACACTTACTTGTATTTCAAAAACCCAGCTCAAATAGCACTCCCTAGATGAAAGTAGGGTAGAGTGGAAAAGGCTTTCACTTTCCAGTTTTCTTCCCAGAAGACTATAGACAATTCCGTATTAGAGCCAGATTACAACTCTTGTCCTGAATCTGCTTCCATGTCTCCACTTACCCCCACCCTGCTTCTTTGAAAGTTTCTGGAAAAGAAGGCTCAAATCTTATTCATACTTTTATGTTTCCCAGTATGTAGAGCAGTGTTTGTCCCCACCAGATACTTAATCAATGGAACAAATAATAATAATAATAATCAGCTAATAAATGTATGTATAAAAGAATGGCTATGAAAGCACTTTTACAATTGAAGTGCTATGAAAAACATAGTGCAAATAAATCTTCTCAAGATCCAATTAAAATACAGATTCTGATTCAGAAAGTTTGGGGTGGGACCTGAGAGCCTGAATTGTAAAAGTTCCAAGTCAAGAAATTTCACAAGCACACTTCAGGTTACAACTACTGTAACAGTAGTTCCCAGCCTTGACTGTACATTAGGACACCTGTGGACCTTGGACAACATAGTTTCTAGTCTGCTTCCCAGATTGATTAAGTCAGAATCTCTGGATATGGGTCTCAGGCATCAGGGTCTTTTCAAACCTCCTCAGTTATTTTAATATATAGCCAGAGCTGTGAGCAGTTGATATCTATAGTAATCACATATGATATAGTCACCTTACATTAAAATCTAAATTTATGTGATTCAAATCATGGCAAATTTTTGTATTATTTATGATTACATTGATATTGATAATATTAAGTATATAATTTATTCTCTTTATTTTTTTAATTTTATTTTTTTACTTTACAATACTGTATTGGTTTTGCCATACATTGACATGAATCCACCACAGGTGTACATGAGTTCCCAACCCTGAACCCCCTTCGCACCACCCTCCCCATATCATCTCTCTGGGTCATCCCAGTGCACCAGCCTCAAGCATCCTGTATCCTGTATTGAACCTAGACTAGTGATTCGTTTCTCACATGATAGTATACAGGTTTCAATGCCATTCTCCCAAATCATCCCACCCTCTCCCTCTCCCACAGAGTCCAAAAGTCTGGGCTCTTTAAATCACTTTTTAACATAAAATCATCTTATTATTATCTGGCTGCTGCTGCTAAGTCACTTCAGTCATGTCTGACTCTGTGTGACCCCATAAACAGCAGGCCACCAGGCTCTCCCATCCCCGGGATTCTCCAGGAAAGCACACTGGAGTGGGTTGCCATTTCCTTTTCCAATGCATGAAAGTGAAGTTGCTCAGTCGTGTCTGACTCTTAGCGACCCCATGGTCTGCGGCCCACCAGGCTCCTCCATCCATGGGATTTTCCAGGCAAGAATGGGTTGCCATTGCCTTCTCCGATTATCTGGCAGATATCATTATTTAAACCCAGCCAGAAAATAAATTTCTGACAGCTTTTAAAGTAAAGCTTTATTTAATGTTTACTTAATGTTTCTCAAACCACTTATTTTAAAAAATCAGTTATTATTTTTGACAATTATAATTATGATATATATTTTTCTTAGAAATAGGGCAATGTAACACAAAAGAAAGTGTCTTAGACATTGATTGATGTCAAATGTCAGATTTCAGGGCATCTGGCCCTGAAATGCTGGCTTCCAGAAAGGACCATTGTTTTCACAGTCTGTCTTAAAGAAGCAGAGTCAAGATTTTTTTTAAAATCTGTTTAAAGAAAAATTATCAAAAATCCATATTTACACAGGATATACATAACAGAGTATTCTTTCACACTAAAGAAGAAAGATCTTAATACATACTTTCAACTATTAAGCCACCAGAGTGCTTTTGAAATAGAATCCAATCTGCAAGTCAGCTTATAACAACTTTTCACAAACTCAGCCTTGCCATGATGTAAAGGAATGCCTGTATGGTTGACTTTGATCTTGGTGTTTAAAAAAGCAGCCCCAATAATACTAAACTTTCCAGAAATGGGGTGATCTGTTTTGATATTCCTCTAGAAATAAGCTGAGTAATCCATCCCAGGTCCCTACCACCCAGGCCACAAGCAACAGGTTTTAGTGCCACCCCTTTCCAGAAGTGTGTTGAAATGCCATACACAGTACTCAGTAGAGATACTTGGCCAGTGCCGCAGACTCCAGTGTTCTGTACCTGCTTCTGAGGAAAAGAAAGAGAAGCTCAATTATCCATATGCACAAACCAAAGCTGAGTTCAGGGAATTAGGCCTCTATCAGGCCTCCTGTTTTTTAAGAATAAAAGTTGGAATGAAAAGCTTTGAAAAACTAGTAGTTTAAACTCTTCATTAAGTACAATTCTTAAGAGTTGTACTTATTTGTTTTCTCATAATCTTAAATATCCAGGCAATTGTAATCATCAAAGACATATTTGAAACAGCATGACTTACATGTAAAAATGAGTAAGAACAGTGCCAAATTCAATAAATTGTGCTGTCAGAAAACAACCACCTGACAGAAAGGAGACGTTCCAGAAATAAGTCCAAGAGCTGTCTGCACATAGATTTCCTAATGAACTAAATTTCTTTTGCTTATGGCTAAACTCAAAACACAAAGGTGCTTAGAATGCATTAAGGAAAAGCAGTATGAAATCTAAAATCTGACTTTTATTCTCTCCACATTAATCCAATGTCTTGAAATTCAGTGTCCAGATTTATCTTTTTTCTGAAACTTTCCTTAGATCATCAATAGCATCCTGCAAAAAAGAGGTGCCAGAAGTCTGAAGGATATCTTTTTAAAAAATAATTTCTGATTTTTAGCAAAGTACAGAATGAGAATTTTATAAAACCAAAGTGAGCTGTAGGTAAGCCCACCATTGATTGTAGGAAAAAATCTAGAATCAATTATTTTCAAAATATCAAGCACTTAAAGAGGAAGTTGTGATCATTAGGAACTACCCTGATTTCAAGAACACTCATGAGAGGATTTTTTGGTAGGATTTTTTGGTAGGAATCACAGACCTGCTGTAGATATTATAAATCTGCATTTCAGCAATCATGATATCTTTGTGGACAAGATGGATAAACATTAATCACTTTAAAGCTTGGGTAGAGCCAGACCCAAAGAATGCTGAGTTATGAATCAAAATCTCTGCAAAGAGATTTTCCAAAAGCATTCCGCAAAGTTTTATCCTTGTTCTTAAACTAGTTCATGCTTTTACTGGCAACTTGAATGGGGGTATTTGTGGCCCAATGATCAAATTTTCAGACAACTTGAAGATGGAAAAGAGCAATAATGGTAAAGGACCGAATGCTGAATCATTTCAGTCAAGTCCAAGTCTTTGTGACCCCACGGACTGTAGCTGGCCAGGCTCCTCTGTCCATGGGATTTTCCAGGCAAGAACATCAGAGTGGGTTGTCCTTCCCTTCTCCAGGGAATTTACCCAACCCAGGGACTGAACTCTCATCTCACGTCTCCTGCATTGTCAGATGGGTTCTTTATCACTAGCGCCACCCGGGAAGCCCTGGTCAAGGACTGAATAGATTACAAAAAGATTACAACTGCCTGCACCAGCTGCCCAGACCTAACTCGACTGAATTTAACAGGATGAACATCAAGTTCCCTGATCCAGCTCATCTACTTCTCAGAGCTGATGAATGGGAGGAATACCAGGAGGTTGGTAGATATATGCCCCCAATTTTATTATTATTATCATCTTATTATTCACTTTTATTTTCTTTAGTACATGAGGCTCTGCCAGGAAAATAAATCTTTTAAAACAAGTTTCAGACAGTTGAAGGCTAGAGTCATGCCCTTCATTTTCTGCCATGTTTCTCCTCTGGTGAATGTAAAAGTGGATGCCATCTTGCCTCACTTGCTGAATTAGGGGAGAAGAGAGATGCCAATCACATGCTTGACTAATAATCTGACCTCCCACCTGCTCTTTATTTGAACTTTCCTGAGCTGTCTGCTGTATAGTTATTTCCAAGCAAACCTGAAAAACATTTTTAAACAGAATGTGCTCTGCTGTGCCTAGTCGCTCAGTCATGTCTGACTCTTTGCAACCCTATGGACAGTAGCCTGCCAAGCTCCTCTCCCATGGAGATTCTCCAGGCAAGAATACTAGAATGGGTTGCCATGCCATCCTCCAGGAGATCTTCCCAACCCAGGGATCGAACCCAGGTCTCCCATATTGCAGGCTGTTTCTTTACCATCTGAGCCACTGGGGAAGCCCTTTAAACAGAATAATATTTTATTCAGTGTTTCCTGTGTAGCTAGCACTCAGAAAGGTATCCATAGGTAGAGTATCTCTTTACTTCACCAAAACCTGATGAGGTAGGTATTATTCCTTCCATTTTATGCATGAGAAAACTGCAACTCAGAAGATCACAGAGACTTGTATGTTCAAAGGTCAAGTCCCTTTGTTGCCTTGTCTCTCTCCTCTTGAAGTCAGATAACGCTCCTCAAATACTTTAGCCATCCTGGTATGTGCTGTATTCTCAGCCGCTCAGTCATGTCTGACTCTTTGCAACCCCATGGACTGTAGCCCCCCAGGCTCCTCTGTCCATGGGATTCTCCAAGCAGGAATACTGGAATGGGCTGCCATTTTCTACTCCAAGGGATCTTCCTGACCCAGGGACTGAACCCACGTCTCTTGTGTTTTTTGCATTGGTTCAGTTCAGTTCAGTCGCTCAGTCGTGTCCGACTCTTTGCGACCCCATGAATCGCAGCACACCAGGCCTCCCTGTCCATCACCAACTCCTGGAGTTCACTCAGATTCACGTCCAGTAGGCAGATTATTTACCACTGCACCAGCTGAGAAGCCTCCATCCTGGAATGGTAGCCCCCAAGCCAAGCCCCAAACCACCAAATTCCAAGGCCATCCCTTACTTTAGTAGAAAACTTCCATATGTGCATTTCACACTCAGGACAGAACAGTCATAGATCCTGGTCACTGAGAATCAACCAATCACAGGTGTGGGATTGGTTGATCTTTCAAATCCTTAATTGTGAAAGAGTTCTTCACTGAAGTCCCAATTCTCGTCTGTCTGGACTCACAAAGGCCATTCCTTATTGACAGTGACCGTCTTCACCATGGTCACACTAGGACTTGAGAACTAAGGTCATCCCCTCCTGTGGCTTTCCTCTTCCAAAACTTAAATGATCCCATAAGGGAGAATACACTTCTGGTTAAAAACTGCCTTTGAGTTCCCAAGTTACCCCACTGTATGAGGTGAGGGGCTGATTTAATTGAGTTATATAGTAAAATAAGCAGTGGAAGATTCATTTTCAGGGTGATTCCATTTAGGAAGTAATTAAAGAAGACGTTAAAGACATCTCCATCACCACAGTATCACAAATTGCTTATCCATTGAGAGTAAATTCAAACATATTCAAGGTCATTTCACATGAGAGATCAGAACTAAAGTAGGCAGGATTCCAGGCTGACAAATCAAAGCCAGGATCTCAAATCCCTGGCATTCTGGATTCACCTTTTCTTTAACAATTAAATGTACAGCCTGAAACCCCCATTCTAAATACTATAGTCAAACCAGATCTCTGGTGGGATTTTCACGCATTCATTCCAACAATCTCTTCCTGAGCAACTACTGTGTGTCAAGCTCTATTCTAGGCAGTAGAAATAAAGCAAGAAATATCCAGGTTTAAAAAAAATTCCTGGGACTTCCCTGGTGGTCCAGTGGTTAAGACTCTACCCTCCCAGTGTAGGGGCCCTGAGTTTGACCCCTGGTCAGGGAACTAGGTCTCATGTGCAGCAACTAAGACCCAGCAGCCAAATTTAAAAAGAGAGAGCTGCATGTTCAACAATAATGACGACAACAAAAAATCCAAGCTATATGTTAAAAAAGAAAGAAAACCCCTGCCCTCGTGGAGCTTATGTTGTTTGTGTGTGCTGAGACCAGAGAAGTTGGAGTGGGGAGGGGCTGTTTTCTTCAGAATTAGTCCATTCTGAAGCCTGTAGTCCCCTGTATCCTGGTAGCTGCTGTCGTCTCTCTCTGTCCTGGTGCAAAATACCACCCTTACTTTATTCACTCGCCACAGAGAGCCATTAATACAAGTTGGTGTATAACAGGTTTGTATAGGTGAAGGGTAGCAGAAGGAGCATATCATAGCATAAGGAAATACAAGCAATAACTTAAAATGTAATATTAAATATTGCTGATCTAAAAAGCTACTACCTTGCTGGCCATATGCTCCTGTTTCTTGCTGGCTGTATGCTCCCTCAGGCGCTGGCTTGTTACCATCTCCCATCTCTCTCTCCAGATCTTTTTTGCCAGCCCGTGATTCTCCTAGCTGCCAGCCTCTGACCTTCACTTTCCTTTTACTTTTCTCATGCAAAGCAGTTCACCCAACGCTTCAGGACTATGCCCTGGCTGAGGGTGATGGAGAGAGGGGGCTTCACCTTTCCCATCCAAAAAAGTCAGCCAAGATTTTTTTTTTAATTATAAAGAGCCGTCTTTCTGTTGTGAATTTTACCACTGCCGTACCATGTGAACTGCAGTCTGTTCTAGTTTCACCAGAATTTTTTTACTCACTGCCATCAGCCAGCAGTTGTGGGAAAACAGTACGCAGAGTGAATTGCTAAAGACTACCCCAAATGTGGAATTTTAAGCACTCACATTAACAAAGCTCTGGGAAACTGTCATTAAAGATTCCAAACAAATGAGCAATCAATCCTTGTATACTAAATACTGAACAAGTAGAAACTGAGAGCCTTTCAAAAAATCAAGTTGAATCACTACCTCAAGTAGAATATCAAAATGACTTTCAAATATATCAGAGATTCAAACATGAAAGGGGGAACACAGAGATCTTCCTGATGGTCCAGTAGTTCAGACTCCTGTGCTTCTGCTGCAAAGGGCACGGGGTTTGATCCGTGGACAGAAAAAAAAAAAAAAAAAGTTGAAATCAATAAATGACTTTAAAAGAAAAGGACCACAAAAATAATAGAACATGACTGAGGTTTTAAAAAGTAATATTCTTGAAGTAGAAAAAACCTTCTAAATATATTGAAAAGTAAAGAGAAAAAGTTAGCAATCTGACTAAATATAAATGTTAAACTTCCACATAGCAAAACTACCAAAAATCACAACCCCTCCCCCCCGAAAAAGTGAGAAAACATTGTAACACACAAATTTAAGAATAAATTCTTCAGAAGACAAACAATATCATCAAAATGAACAGAATTTTTTTTTTTTTTGCTCTTCCTTTTTTTAAAATTTATTTTCAGTTCAGTTCTGGAGAAGGCAGTGGCATCCCACTCCAGTCCTCTTGCCTGGAAAATCCCATGGACAGAGGAGCCTGGTGGGCTGCAGTCCACGGGGTCACTAAGAGTCGGACACAACTGAGCGACTTCACTTTCACTTTTCACTTTCATGCATTGGAGAAGGAAATGGCAACCCACTCCAGTGTTCTTGCCTGGAGAATCCCAGGGACAGGGGAGCCTGGTAGATTGCCGTCTGTGGGGTCACATAGAGTCGGACACAACTGAAGCGACTTAGCAGCAGCAGCAGTTCAGTTCAGTCACTCAGTTGTGTCCAGCTCTTTGCAATCCCATTAACCACAGCACGCCAGGCCTCCCTGTCCCTTAGCAACTCCCAGAGTCCACCCCAACCCATGTCCATTGAGTCAGTGATGCCATCTAACCATCTCATCCTTTGTCATCCCCTTCTCCTCCTGCCCTCAATCTTTCCCAGCATCAGGGTCTTTTCAAATGACTCAGCTCTTCTAATCAGGTGGCCTGGAGTTTCAGCTTCAACATCAGTCCTTCCAATGAACACCCAGGAATGATCTCCTTTCAGATGGACTGGTTGAATCTCCTTGCAGTCCAATGAACTCTCAAGAGTCTTCTCCAACACCACAATTCAAAAGCATCAATTCTTTGGTGCTCAGCTTTCTTCATAGTCCAACTCTCACATCCATACATGACCACTGGAAAAACCATAGCCTTGACTAGATGGACCTTTGTTGGCTAAGCAGTGTCTCTGCTTTTTAATATGCTGTCTAGGTTGGTCAGAACTTTCCTTCCAAGGAGTAAGTGTCTTTAAATTTCATGGCTGCAATCACCATCTGCAGTGATTTTGGAGCCCTAAAAAAATAAAGTCTGACACTGTTTCCACTGTTTCCCCCAT
>SJYX01018654.1:57134-128746 GCA_006410675.1 Oreotragus oreotragus
CTTCCAAAGAAATCCCAGGGCTGATCTCCTTCAGAATGGACTGGTTGGATCTCCTTGCAGTCCAAGGGACTCTCAAGAGTCTTCTCCAACACCACAGTTCAACAGCATCAATTCTTCAGAGCTCAGCTTACTTCACAGTCCAACTCTGACCTCCATACATGACTACTGGAAAAACCATAGCCTTGACTAGATGGCAGGAATCCCTCAGAAGAAACGGAGTAGCCATCATGGTCAACAAAAGAGTCTGAAATGCAGTACTTGGATGCAATCTCAAAAATGACAGAATGATCTCTCTTCATCTCCAAGGCAAACCAGTCCATTCTGAAGGAGATCAACTCTGAGATTTCTTTGGAGGGAATGATGCTGAAGCCGAAGCTCCAGTACTTTGGCCATCTCATGTGAAGAGTTGACGCATTGGAAAAGACAGTGATGCTGGGAAAGATTGAGGGCCAGAGAAGAAGGGGGCGACAGAGGATGAGATGGTTGGATGGCATCACTGACTCAATGGGCATGAGCTTGAGCAAACTCTGGAAGATGGTGAAGGACAGGTGAGCCTGGCGTGCTGCAGTCCTTGGGTCGTAATGAGTGGGACACAACTTAGCAACTGAACAACAACAACAGTAACCATCCCCACCCCTCACTGGCTGCTCCAAATGTTAAGCATATAAACAGAATGATAGCCAAAGGCCAAGCAGTAACCTACAGTATAATAAAGAATTTATTTGGCCTTTGCCACCAGTTCCTTGAAAAGAGATGGTAAATCCTTGCAATTTTCTGAGTGATAGGGGTTTTTTATTATTTATAAACCACGTGGATCACACCTGTGTTTATGCTAAGAGATAAGATGTTTCAGGATGGAGGTTGGTCACCAGAAAGACCAGCCATGTGATTCAATGATTGGCAACTTGAGCCAGCCCGACCTCAGGGGAGGAGAGGAGGATTGGAGATTGAATTCAGTCATGTGGCCAATGATTCAGTCAATTATGCCTCTGCAATGAAACCCCAATAAAAACTCTAGATTCCTGGTTGGTGACCTCATCAATGCACTGGAAGGATAAGGCACCCTGACTCCATAGGGAGAGGGCTTAGAAGCTCTGCAGATCCTTCCAGACCTCACCCAGTAAATCTCTTTACTTCGCTGGTCCTGTTGTGTATCTTTTATAGTAAAACTGTAATTGTAAGTATGGGGCGTGATGTGTAGGCTTAGTCACGCCCAGCTATTTGTGACCCCATGGACTATAGCCCCCTAGGTTCCTCTGTCCATGGAATTTTCCAGGCAAGAAGAATGGAGTGAGTTGCCATTTCCTATTCCAGAAATCTTCCCAATCCAGGGATAGAACCTGCATCTCCTCTTGCATTGGCAGGCAGGTCTTTACCACTGCCCCACCTGGGAAGCCCCATTTGTAAGTATAACATTTGAGAAATGGAATATTTCTGGCCATATCAGTCATCAGTAATTGCAGCCCTCCAACGTGAGCCCATGAGCCTGCGGGAACTCAGAAAGGAGAATACCTTCTATCTAGCAGCTATCAGACTACACCTCTCCCGATAGTGAGCCCCGAGGAACTCAGGATGTGAAAACAACATACCAACCCCAGATTTGCATCTTCCCATACATAGAAAGCGCTAAATTCCTTAACTTGGGATATCTGGTTTTCTTTAATTCACAAAAATACTTTTGACATTCAGACTACCTGCCCCCTGTTGCAAGCTTCTATATCACCTGGCTGCTCCCACCCCATCCCCCCCGGTTCTCTCAGGGTTACTTAAGATGCTGTCTTCCAGGCTTACGTCCTAAAAATTTCTGCCAAATAAAACATAATTCAACTTTTAGGTTGCATGTATTTTTTCAGTCAACATACTTTTCTGAGATCTGTGAGTAATGCCAGCGAATTATCAAATCTGAAAGGGGTCTTGGGAATACCTTGGATTTGTAGCTGGTTGATCAAAACTGCAGGTGGCCTGGGGCCCTCTCTTGCAGCTGGAGTTGGAAATGAACAATTGTTATGGATTCTTCTCTTTAAGCTGAGAGCCTGCTGCTTATTCTGAGTAGTTATAATTGAATAGTTTTGCGGCACCTCACTTGATGTTAGAATATCAGGGAGTGTGGAATGACTATCTTGTTTGTGGTCCCCACAACCACCGGAATGAATTTACAACCCTGCCCACTGGGCTTTCTCTTTATTTAGGCTGCACCAGGATCTTAATTGCTGCATGTAGGATCTTTAATTGCGGCACTCAGGATCTAGTTCCCTGACCAGTGATCCAATCTAGGCCCCCTGCACTGAGAGCACAGAGTCTTAGCCATTGAACCACCAAGAAAGTCCCCAAACTGTGTTTTTAACTTCTAAGAAGATAGGAGTGGTACGAAGACAAGAACAAAGCATAATGAATCCTTTCTTTGTTAGGCTCTCAACTTTAGGTTGAGACCCCTGAGAACTCTAGGTTCAGGGGTTTAGGGTTGGCCACTCCAGAATGTACCACTTTGGCATGTGGATTATTTCAAGCGAAAGACAATTAAGACCCAACCGACTCAGAAAGGAGGGTTTCCCATGTGATGTCAGTAGCAAAGAATCCACCTACCAATCAGGAGATGCAAGAGGTGTGAGTTCGATCCCTGGGTCAGAAACTCTTGCAGTTGGAAATGGTAACCCTTTCCAGTATTCTTGCCTGGAAAGTTCCATGGGCAGAGGAAACTGGTGGACTACTGTCTGGGGTCGCAAAAAGTCAGACACAACTGAGTGACTGACCATGCATGCAGACTTGACAAGAGCTTTTTCCTCCTCCTTAACTGCCTAAAAAATTTAGATAGAGGAGCTAGTCCAAGAACTATCATCAAAGATAACTACAAAGGATATGGGCAAGATGTAGTAAGCTGCATAGGAAGCTTGGCAGGGCCTAGAGATCAAATTCCTCTCTGTGTCCTTTGTCTCTGTGTGGCATGGCAAACGTTTATTTATCGAACATTTACTCTTCCCATCTTCCTATAAATCCTCTTCCCATAAACCATCTTCCCTTTTGAAGTCCCCCACTCCTACTGCCTTCTTCTTAGCTCCAAATGGCATATAAGCTTCAATTTCCTGACTGCCTGGGGGTCTCTTAGTCTTATGGGGCCCCCATATGTATGTAATTAAATTTGTTTTCCTCCTGTAAATCTGTGCGGTGTCAATTTAATTAGACCAGCCAACAAACTGAGAAGTGAAAAAAGGAAAAGATTTCTTCCCTTACAAGGATATTGTGCAAGTTTGGATAGAGGTTTAGATAAACCTGAACTTTGATAGGTTTAGTCCCAATAATCCTGCTTATAACAATATAATTTTTTGCTGGTACTCTTTAATATGTTCAATTTCAGCTTGATTTAGGCTCAAAGATACCTGTAAGTCAACGCTCAAATTAGTTACAACTGCCGTGTAATTAGAGAAGTCTCTTGAGATTCCAAGGACGAGCCCACTGGGAAAGCATTTAAGCTGGCAATTTCATTAGTATAATGAATCCCTCTCTTTTAAGTTGGTGGGTAAACTGTCATAAAGAAGGAAAGATTGTTCCTCAGTAAAAGGTCTCAGAGTGACAATTAAGGTCTGGGTCATGGAGAATATCTGAAAATTATTAGGGATACCCACCAAAACTTACATCTTTCTTGATTTCCTATCTCATTCTTTAATGGTTCATGTTTCTAAATATATATATATATGTATCTATTCTGTTTCTTGGATATAAAATTTTACCAAGGATCAAAATAAGAAACCCTAGAATTTAAATGGGGAGATCTGGATATATATATATATGTATGTATATATATATAAGTTCAGTTCAGTTCAGTCACTCAGTCATGTCCGACTCTTTGCAACCCCATGAATTGCAGCCCGCCAGGCCTCCCTGTCTATCACCAACTCCTGGAGTCCACTCAAACTCATGCCATCCATCCATCTCATCCTCTGTCATCCCCTTCTCTTCCTGCCCCCAATCCCTCCCAGCATCAGAGTCTTTTCCAATGAGTAAACCCTTCGCATGGGGTGGCCAAAGCACTGGAGTTTCAGCTTTAGCATCATTCCTTCTAATGAACACCCAGGACTGATCTCCTTTAGGATGGACTGGTTGGACCTCCTTGCAGTCCAAGGGACTCTCAAGAGTCTTCTCCAACACCACAGTTCAAAAGCATCAATTCTTCGGTGCTCAGCTTTCTTCACAGTCCAACTCTCACATTCATACATGACCACAGGAAAAAACATAGTCTTGACTAGAAGGAACTTTGTTGGCAAAGTAATGTCTCTGCTTTTGAATATGCTGTCTAGGTTGATCATAACTTTCCTTCCAAGGAGTAAGCGTCTTTTAATTGCATGGCTGCAATTACCATCTGCATGATTTTGGAGCCCAAAAAAATAAAGTCTGACACTGTTTCCACTGTCTCCCCATCCATTTGCCATGAAGTGATGGAACCAGATGCCATGATCTTCATTTTCTAAATGTTGAGCTTTAAGCCATCTTTTTCACTCTCCTCTTTCACTTTCATCAAGAGGCTTTTTAGTTCCTCTTCACTTTCTGCCATAACAGTGGTGTCATCTGCATATCTGAGGTGATTGATATTTCTCCCGGCAATCTTGATTCCAGCTTGTGTNAGTGATGGGACCGGATGCCATGATCTTCGTTTTCTGAATGTTGAGCTTTAAGCCAACTTTTTCACTCTCCTCTTTCACTTTCATCAAGAGGCTTTTTAGTTCCTCTTCACTTTCTGCCATAACGGTGGTGTCATCTGCATATCTGAGGTGATTGATATTTCTCCCGGCAATCTTGATTCCAGCTTGTGTTTCTTCCAGTCCAGCGTTTCTCATGATGTACTCTGCATAGAAGTTAAATAAGCAGGGTGACAATATACAGCCTTGACGTACTCCTTTTCCCATTTGGAACCAGTCTGTTGTTCTATGTCCAGTTCTAACTGTTGCTTTCTGACCTGCATACAGATTTCATACAGAATGTTCACCAGAGAGAAATAAATTAAGCATGTGTCTGTTTGAGCAAGGTTCTTCTTACCAAATAGGAGCTCTTCCCTGACCTCAGCGCGTGGTTTTGATCTTGGTTAGAGCACGTTTCCTACAAGCTTTGCTCCTCCATTGCTCCTCATCCTTTTAACCGTTGATGAAGAGATAAGAGAAAGCTGAGTGCCAGCACTGTCCCGCTTCTTCGCACAAATGGAAGCCCAGTTGTTAACGAAGATGGGGAATTCTTGGTCCTCTGCCAAATCAGTATTATAAGCATTGTGTTGGCCTAGATCTGTAGCAGCCAACCTGATGTGGCAGCTGGAAACTTAAATACACGCTCCTTGCAAAAGTGGTGTTAAATGTATCGATGCTCGGCAAATGTACGGCCGAGATGACTGATGTTTCTTTGCTTCTGTTTTGCCAAGGGCTCCAGGCACCTGACACGTGTTTGATAGCCATCCAGTGCACGGCTCTGAAATGCAAACTCCTGGCCAAGCAGCTGAATTCTGCTCAGGAGCATTGCCCACCAGCTGGTGAATGCCGCGGTGGCCTTTTGTTTGCAGCTGGACCAGAATACTTTGGGGGGCACCAGTCCTGCCTGAATTCCAGCATCAAATGGTGGTTGTGCAAGCCATATATTAACTACACTGTGCTCACTGAAGCAGAGCTTTCAAACAGTTAATGATCTGGGCTGTGTTAATAGCCAGCCTAGATAACTGAAATGAGAAGCAGCACAGTAAGGATCACCTTGACTTCATTCATTTTTCAATCTCAATAAATATTTACTGGGGACCTGTTATATATTAGGCATGTTCTAGGTGCTGAAAATCCAGCAGTGGATAAGATAGGCAAGATTCCCCCTCTCCCCGCTCATAGAGCTTATGGCTTTGTAGTGAAGACAAACAATAAAAAAATTAATGAATGCAGCAGCTTCAAAGAGTGATAAATGTGCTATGGAGAAGATGAAAGAGCCTGATTTAATAGAGTTACTAGAGGTTGGGGGACAAGGGAGGTCATGCATTGTTATGGTGGGGAAGAGCTCTTAGAAAGAGACATTTGACCTGAGATCTGAATGACAAGAAGAGGCCACCTTTTAAAGACCATGGGGGTAGAAAGGGATTCCAGGCAAGAAAGAGCAGTTGCAAAGGCCCAGAGGCAAACGTGAGTTTAGCATGTTCAGAGAAAGAAGACGTGGGAAGCTGCTTTAGCAAGACTGAAGGGAAGGGTGGCAAGAGGTGACAATTGAAGCTTTAAAGGGGGTCCCTCAAGGCCTCGTGTGTTGTAAGGAGGCTCGGTGGTATTCTCAGGCCGATGGAGAAAACCGAGGCTAAGAAGCGGTGGGGGCCGGGGGAGGGGGGTGGGGGGCGGGGGGTTGGTCTGATAAAGGGTGCTGCCTTCCATTCAGTTGTACATGTATAGTACCATCTAAAAAGCCCTCCAAGGAACTTGCCTGGCAGTCCAGGGATTAGGACTCTGAACTTCCTCTGCAGGGAACATGGGTTTGATCCCTGGTTGGGGAACTAAGATTTCCCACATGCTATGTTGCATGGCAAAATAACAATTACATAAAAAATGAAAAGACTTCCAAAATGTGTCACGGTGCCTCCTGTAAGAATGCTCTTAAGAATGTTAGTCTTATAACACAGTTTTTCTTGTGAGGGACAGAAGAGAGACTGCAGTGGTTAAAAGTCACTCTGCCTAAATTTCAGCCTCAAATTGCATTTGTGGGGACTCGGGAACCAGCACTCCAGGCAGGATTTAAACACCCGTGTGACCTTTGGTAAGTCATTTATTAATTTCTGTGTGCCTCTATTTCCCCATCTTTACAATGGCCCTAGTAGTTAGCACTCCCTTTGGTCATCATAGAGAAGATTAAATGAATGACGTCCAAGCATGCAATAAACACTATGTAGGCGTCATGATTATTACTGTTAGGAAAACTTGTATGGCTTTAGTCTAGTTGGTTTATCATTACCTTATGGACATTACAAATAATGTATCTGGCTATTGTTCAGTTGCTTAGTTGCGTCCGACACTTTGCACCCCCATGGACTGCAGCATGCCAGGCTTCCTTGTCCTTCACCATCTCCTGGAGCTTGCTCAAACTCATGTCCATTGAGTCAGTGATGCCATCCAACCATCTCGTCCTCTGTTGTCCCCTTCTCCTCCTGCCTTCAATCTCTCCCAGCATCACGGTCTTTTCTAATGAGTCAGCTGTTTGCATCAGGTGGCCAAAGTATTGGAGCTTCAGCTTCCGGCTAGTTTTCCTCTATTGTCCATGTCTAGAAATTTTAAGGCCAGCTTTTGTGACCTCCCCATAGGAAGTGGATTGACTTTATCTGTGTCAACATTCTCCCTCATTTTATTTTATACCTTTGCCTTAATCTTTCCTTTTTATATCTTATCCTTTAAAAATAAAATGTTCAGATGTTTTATAGACATTTTACATATTATATGTATTTGATGAAAACGTGGTAGATGGTACACAGTTTTGCATCTTAATTTGTTCACGTAACTATATATCTGGAACACTTCCCTTGTCAGTAATTATACTTCAGCCAGTGGTATATAAATTAGAGATCACAGCTCATGTAATTAATCTCAGTCAGTCAAACTAGAAATGTTACTGTATTTTTACTGGGTATAATAGTAATACTTATTTCCTGTTAAATTTTCAAATAGTACAGAAGTAGATAAAATGAAAATTGTACTTCTAGTTTTATGTAGGCTGTGTACCTTTATAAATTTACGATTTAGGGGGAATAATTACATAGTTCACATACATACGTAAAATATAATTCTGACCTTCATAGGAAAAAGTTACTTTACATCTTATTAGAAAGTGTCTTCTTTAAGAGAAACATTCTCTTAATGAAATCATTTTTTTTTTTTTAATCTCTTTCTGATGTCTGTCCTGGTCTAATCCTAAATCAGGAGCTGCATGCAGGATAGCAGTAGCATATAATAGGATGTGCACTAGGTTAGGAGTCAGGAGATTTGGAGAAAATGTTTATCAACATGGCACATGGCCAAACAGGGCAATTCTGAACAGACACAGAGTGTGTATGTTCTTTAACTAAAGTGCAGATTGGAGGTAGAGACACACAGGCCTCCTCTCCCTCAGTTCCCCTCCCTCCCCAGCTCACAAAGTGTCAGAACCTTCTGGGAATTCGGTGCTCAGCCTCCCTGACATGCAGCTGCAACCATGAGAGGAGTTTATTTCCTGTCCAGAAAGTAGAAAGGTAAGCATAGAACCATGCTTTTCTCAGCTCTTTCTGAATCCCTGAGCTCCTTGCAGGTGGACCAGGCTCCTTGTCAAGACATTGCTCTGTGGCGTATATGACTAGACAGGTCCAAGCGTTAGGGACGATGGTGTTGGCAAGTTGGCCGATGTCTCCAGGGTTTTCTCCAGGATTATGTAGTCGAGAGCCCGATAGCCTCTGTTCTCACCTCACTAATGGTTCTGACTTACTGTGCGATATCTATGAGTCCACTTTGTCGAGCATCAGCTTTTCCATTCTGAAAAATGAGGGTCTTGAGCTACATCAGGGGCCGATCGTGTCATCTCATAAGTTTTGGGACACAGAGTTGTTAGAATCTCCAGATTTTTAAAGCAAAGCAAGAAATCTGTATCGTTGTGGAATTATCTGGTTTTTAACTATTGGAAACTGGTTCTGATTTCTAAAAAATCAGCATGAGGGTCAAACAGGTCATATTGGGAGACTGTGTGGCCCATGGATGCCAGTTGATCATGCACGCCTGATCTAGTGATTCCTAGGGTCTCCTTTAGTTCAGTTCAGTTCAGTTCAGTTCAGTCGCTCAGTCATGTCCGACTCTTTGCGACCCCATGAATCGCAGCACACCAGGCCTCCCTGTCTCTCACCAACTCCTGGAGTTCACTCATACTCATGTCCATCGAGTCAGGGATGCCATCCAGCCATCTCATCCTCTGTCATCCCCTTCTCCTCCTGCCCCCAATCCCTCCCAGCATCAGAGTCTTTTCCAATGAGTCAACTCTTGGCATGAGGTGGCCAAAGTCCTGGAGTTTCAGCTTTAGCATCATTCTTTCCAAAGAAATCCCAGGGCTGATCTCCTTCAGAATGGACTGGTTGGATCTCCTTTGCTGTCCAAGGGACTCCTTAGAAATCTATTGATGTGTGGTTTTTGTCTTCCACTTGTGTCTTGATTCAGTTTAATACTGAACTGGCTTCCCTTCCAGAATTCAAACTCCAGAGAACCTGAATGAGGGGTGGGATCAGAGAGTGGGCCTATGTGGGATTTTCCTGTATCCAGTGGCGTAAGAATGTGGATAAGTGGGGCAAGGAGGCATTATATGGTTTACTCTATGCAACTCTATGCTTCGCAGGTGGTGCTAGTGATAAAGAACCCACCTGCCAAAGCAGGAGACAGAAGGGATATGAGTTACATTCCTAAATCTGGAAGGTCCCCTGGAGACGGGCGTAACAGCCCACTCCAGTATTCTTGCCTGGAGAATCCCATGGACAGAGGAGCCTGGTGGGCTATAATCTACAGGTCGCACAGACTCGGACATGACTAAACCAACTTAACACTAAACTATGTCGCTGTGAATGCAGCTTTTTTGAGAGAGTGACCCATTCTCATTGAGTGAGGAAATAGGGAAATAAAAGACGATCCTCTAAATTTTCTTAGTCCTGAGAGTTACCGTTGTTACAGAGGTGATAACCAATCAGAAACATTCTTTAATGTTCTGGTAGTGGTGATGAGAATAATTGTAATTTATACATTTTTTTTTTTTTTGCTCCAGAACACTTTTTTCTTTATAATGGATTGATTATAACCCCTAGTTTCTGATACAGTATCAAAGTGGACTTATGCAGAGTGCATGTTCTCTTGTATTTTATGTTGTTTATATTACTTATTTATAATATTTTATTCGTTTTGCCTATTTATCCATCCTTAATCCAACTCTTCTTTTCCCTCTCAATATCTTAATGCCACCAATCAGGTTAAAGATAGCTCCTAAATTTCTTGCCACTTGAATAATAAATACTTAAATCACTAAGAAAACTTTTGCTTAGAATTGATCATATCCTTTCGGAACTGAAAATGGAGTCCGACCGCTGCTCAGGAGCCAATAGATAGGCCAGGTTGGTGAAAAGGAGAGTTTGCTGTATTTTGGATGCCGGCACCTGGGGAAGAGGGCCAACTTCAGTCCAAAGGCTGACTCCCTCCACCCCACTGACAACCAGTGGGCAAAAGCTGTGATAGCCACAGGGAGAGGGCTACATGCAGAAACAGCACCAGCAGCTCTGACAGTCATTTTGAAATAGATCATCGGTGGTCTAATCCAGCGCCATTTTGATTGTTTTGAGTAAAGTTAGTCTTCAGTGCCAGGGCTGGTTTGTTTCCGTTTCTTTGAGGCCGGTTCTCAGAACTGTAGCGGCGTGTTATGGCTGCAGCCTGGTCATCATGCAGTTAACTTCTTCCACATGGTGAGCGTTGTAGTATCTACAGGGCAGCTCACAGGATATGGCTCAGAATATTATCTTTAGCCCCTGAGGAGAAACTAAAGGTCCTTGACTTTGCTTGATGACTAAACTATTATTATTTGGTCTCCTTTGATTGTTTTCTTTTGTTCTACGTTTTCTCACTTTGATTAAACATATTCTTTGGCAAAAGTTTTTCCACAGACAAAAGGCAGGCGGAGGACGTGGAGGGCAAAGACCATAGGGTCTTGCTTCATTTCATGTTTGCTTTTAACAAAAAGTTTAACGGTCCGTCTTACTGGTACCCCCCACATCGTTGCCAGCTACCCTCACTTTACGACGTTGGTTCAACCAGAGAGCTCTCCTGAGAGCCCTTTATGAAGGTGGGGAGTGGGACAGTTCACAGAGTTTATGAAAGTGCTTGAGGGAGCTGGTCTCTTCTGGGCCTAGAACTTTGCTTCAGTTCAGTTCAATTCAGTCGCTCATTTCATGTCCGACTCTGCGACACCAGGAACCGCAGCACACCAGGCCTCCCTGCCCATCACCAACTCCTGGAGTCCACCCAAACTCATGTCCATCGAATCAGTGATGCCATCCAACCGTCTCATCCTCTGTTGTCCCCTTCTCCTCCTGCCCTCAATCCCTCCCAGCATCAAGAGTCTTTTCAAATGAGTCAGCTCTTCGCATCAGATGGCCAAAGTACTGGAGTTTTAGCTTCAACATCAGTCCTCCCAATGAACACTCAGGACTGATCTCATTTAGGATGGACTGGTTGGATCTCCTTGCAGTCCAAGGGACTCTCAAGCGTCTTCTCCAACACCACAGTTCAAAAGCATCGATTCTTCGGCGCTCTGCTTTCTTTATAGTCCAACTCTCACATCCATACATGACTACTGGAAAAACCATAGCCTTGACTAGACGGACCTTTGTTGACAAAGTAATGTCTCTGCTTTTTAATATGCTGTCTAGGTTAGTCATAACTTTGATTCTAAGGAGTAAGCATCTTTTAATTTCAAGAACTGCTTACTGGTGTTCTAACTTGGCTGCTATGAGAATGACTGATCTGGAAAATGCAAATAACCATTAGTTACAAAACCAGAGGGACTAGTTACATTTTCAGTGTTTTGCTCTTTTTTATTTTTTCCTTTTCTAACTCCACAGAGATTAAGAAATAGAACTTTGCAAATATCTTAGAAGATACTCCCCCTTCAGCCCCACTTTTTGTGTGCTGGATCTCTTTGATCACATTTCCTTGCCCCAACTAGGTAGCCACTGTCTTACATTTTGTGGAATTCACTTCCTTGTTTTTCTTTATATGTTTATCATTTTTGTGTACATCTCTAAATAATACAGTGTAGTTTTAATTTTATGAAATTCATGAGGATGAAATACCACTGTGCATATTATTTGGGGACTTGTTTCTTTCACTTATTATTAGGTTTCTGAGATTCATCTGTATGGGTACATGTTTCATTGCAACTTCGTATTCCTTTATTCCAATTACTGATACTAATAGACATTTGGACTTTTCCATTTTGGGGTTTTCACAAAAATGGCTGCATAAACACTCTCATACACATGCTCTCGTACATTTGTATATGCATTTCTGTTGATATACAGTTAGGAGAGGTCATGTGGAAATCCTGTATTTAACTTTATTAGATAATGCCAAGTGGTTTTCCAAAATATTTGTATCCTTTTACACTTCTACCTGCAGATGGTGACTTCAGCCATGAAATTAAAAGATGCTTACTCCTTGGAAGAAAAGTTATGACCAACCTAGCTAGTATATTCAAAAGCAGAGATATTACTTTGCCAACTAATGTCTGTCTAGTCAAGGCTACGGTTTTTCCGGTAGTCATGTATGGATGTGAGAGTTGGACTGTAAAGAAGGCAGAGCACCAAAGAACTGATGCTTTTGAACTGTGGTGTTGGAGAAGACTCTTGAGAGTCCCTTGGACTGCAGGGAGATCCAACCAGTCCATTCTGAAGGAGATCAGCCCTGGGTGTTCTTTGGAAGGAATGATGCTAAAGCTGAAACTCCAGTACATTGGCCACCTCATGCCAAAAGTTGACTCATTGGAAAAGACCCTGATGCTGGGAGGGATTGGAGGCAGGAGGAGAAGGGGGCGACAGAGGATGAGATGGCTGGATGGCATCACTGACTCGATGCACGTGAGTCTGAGTGAATTCCGGGAGTTGGTGATGGACAAGGAGGCCTGGCGTGCTGTGATTCATGGGGTCTCAAAGAGTCGGACATGACTGAGCGACTGAACTGACTGACTGACTGACGGACACTTCCACCAACAGTAAATGAGAGTTCTCATTGCTCTACATCCTTGCCAACACTTGAGATCACCAGTTTTTTAAAATTTTTTGTCAGTGTGGTGCATGTATGTTAGTATCTCATTGTGTGTGTGTGTGTTTAATTAATAGACTTTCTTAGAGCAGTTTTAGATTTATAAACATTGAAGAGAACATAGAGAGTTTCCATATACTCCATATACTCTGGCCCCACATGTTTTCCCCTTTTATTAACATCTTGCATTGATGTGGTATATTCAATACAGTTGATGAACCAGTATTGATATGTTATTATTATGATTATGATTACTGGGTCAGGAACATCTCCTGGAGAAGGAAACGGCAATCCACTCCAGTATTCATGCCTGGAGAATCCTAAGGACAGAGGAGCCTGACGGGTTACAGTCCAAAACATTGCAGAGAGTTGAACACGCCTGAAGCAATTTACCAAAGTTCACAGTTTACATTAGGGCTCACATTTATCACGTGTTTTAATTTGTATGTTTCACTGCAGATAATGTTGAGCATCTTTTCATGTATTCATTGGCCATTGAATTTCTATTTGTGTGGATTGTCTGTGCAAGTCCGTTTTCTATTGTATTGTCCTTTTAATCATATTGATTAATAAGAATTTCTTTTATATTCTTGATATAAACCCTTTGTGGGCTATATATGTTGCAGATACATTCTGTTTTCTGTCTTGTCTTTTAACTCTTTAGTCATATCTTCTGATTTATGAATTTTAATGCAGTTACATCAATCCGTGTCTTCCCTTCGTGCCTAAGGCTCTTTGAGCTGTTTTAGGATTCTTTCCTTACCTGCAACTCATCAAGATACTATATTCTTAAAGCTTAATCATTTTGCCTTTCATATGTTTTTGAATTGACTTTTGTAAATGGTGTGAGATTGGGAGCTGTGAGGATTTTCATTAACTTTGTTGGATACTCAAATGTGGGACATGTTTTCATAGTGTTTCTTCATCATGTATTTCCTCCTGTTTCCGCTGTTATGGGGACACCTATTATTTGACTATTTAATTTTCTGAACCAATGTAATTTTCTTATTCTTTCTCTCTAATATTCCCTATTTTTGTGTTTTTGTCTACTTTCTGGGGTATTTCTGCAACTTTATCTTCCAATCCTTCCATAAAAATCTTTAATTCCAAGAGTTCTTTTTATAGCTTACCATTTCATGCTTCATTTTTACACTGTTTTCTTTAGCTTTTTGAAGATATTAACTAAAGTTGTTTTTTTTTTTTTTTAAATTCTTTCCTGACCTTTCCTTTTCTTTCATGCCCTCAATTGTCATGAGGGTCCTTGTTCCTCTGTATTGATTTCTCCATCCCGCTCCTGATTCCCTCTATCCTGGCTTATACTAGAAGCTTTCATTATCTGTGATCTGTGGTTGTCTATTCATTCAAGAATGAGGTGCTAGAAAGCTGATTAGATGGAAGAATTGGTGAACTGGCAAGCCGCATTGTGAAGAGGGGCTGTGAATCCAGCAGTTTTGTTGGATATAGTTCCTGCATCTCCCAAGTTCGTACCTTTGCTACCTTTGCTCTCGGTGTGGTCAGTTTCTCCAAAGATATATCTCAGTGTTTTGCCCCAATATTAGAAGATTGGCTGGTGGTGTTCTGGAGTTAAATGAAGCCCAGGTTCTGGGACAGAGTGTCTCACCGTTCAGTATGGTTTTCATTTAACCTGTCTGTTCCATATTGGGCTTTACCTTCCCTCTACACCCCCAACTGTATCTGCAGTTTCCAGTATCATAGTGTGCAGTATTTCCAGAGTAAACACCTATTTTTATTCTTCAGAGAAGGGGAGACCAATTTTCTCATGGTGTGTGGGGGGGAACTTTTAAAGAAAGTTTTATTGAAGTATCAGTGTGCATGCTCAGTTGTGTCTGACTCTTTGCTACCCCATGGACTCTGTCCACGGGATTTCCCAGGCAGAATACTGGAGTGGATTGCCATTTCCTACTCCAGGGATTGACGTATATAGTTGATTTACAATGTTATATTAAAATTTCTGCTGTATTGCAAAGTGATTCAGTAATATATATATATATATATATTCTTTTTCATATTCTTTTCCATTATGATGTGTCACAGGATACTGAGTATAGTTCCCTGTGCTGCACAATAGAATCTTGTTGTTTAAATCTGATCCTATTTATAAAATGGTTTGCATTTGCTAATCTCAAACTCCCGATCTATCCCTGTCCTAACCCTCTCCACCTTGACAGCCACGAGTCTGTTCTCTGTGTCTGTGAGTCTGTTTCTCTTCTGTAGACAGCTTTATTTCTGTAGTTTAGATTCCACATATAAGTGATATCTTACGGCATTTGTCTTTGTCTGACTTACTTCAGTTATAATAGTCTCTAAGTCCATCCATGTTGCAAATGACATTGATTCTGGGGTGGGTGGGGAGGAGGAGAACTTTTAAAGACTTTCTGTCTATCCTGTTTGTAACCACATTTGCTGCCTCTAAGAAGTCCTCTGTTCCTCCATTTCTGACTCTTTCTGTGAGTCTGCAATTGGTTTACTCCTTATTGTATTCCTTCCCTGCTGGCTTAGGTTTCAACGTTCTCTGGCTAAGTCCTATACCATCTGTTCATTTATTTCCCAGCTTCCAGTGTTTGGTTCACATTTCTTATCTGCTGTCATCATCTCTCCCGTTCACTTTATCTTTGTGACTTGTTTCTTTTTTTATCCCTTTACCATCAGTGGCATTTTAGGAGAGAGCAAAGATAAACATTTATGTTCAGTCTATAGTAAATTAGAGTCTGAATGTACCACAATTGAATCCAGCTGATTCCCTGCAAATAGGAACTACTTTCAGTGTGTTTGCAGTTATAAATAGTGCTAATGCACCTTTATCCAAATATACTAGAGCATTTAGGGGAGTGTTACTATATGACAGATTCCTAAATAAATGTAGAAGTACTGGGTCAGAAGTTAAGTTCATTTAAACTTTGGCTAGACGCTGCAAAATATCATTCCAAAAAAACTGAACCAACTAACATCCTATCAACAGTGTGAGATAGAACATATGTTTTTGTTAATGAACTAACTATATATGTCCTCTTTGATTCTTGACTGATTGGTTTCTTTGTCAGATTTAAAACATTTGCTTTATGTAATAATTCTGGCAGACTTTCATATTATATAATTGAAAAACCTGATCCCAAACATTGCTATTAACAGTTCTTTAAGAAAAGAAAAAATAGTGTGTGTGGGTGATTGAATTTGTTTGCTAACAGGAATGGAGCCAATATAGTTACTTGGATTTTTTTATTTCTACTGTATTTCTGTAGCTCTCAATGCTTCAATTTCCCAGGCATCCAAAACTTTTAGCTTTAGGGGAAATGGATTGATTGGTACTAGTCTGTTTTGACAAAATTACTTTAGTGAGAACCCTGCATTTAAAATACCTGCTGTATGTTACAGACTCATTCTTCTGAACCTCCTGCTTCTGATGATTGCTGGCTCATCTGATTATTTGAGTGTTTAAGCCCATAAAACATTGGTGGTGCCTCCCTGGTGGCTCAGACAGTAAAGAATCTGCCTACAACATGGAAGACCTGGGGTCGCTCCCTGGATTGGGAAGATCCCCTGGAGGAGGGCATGGCAACCTACTCTAATATTCTTGCCTGGAGAATTCCATGTACAAAGGAGCCTGGTGGGCTACAGTCCATGGGGTTGCAAAGAATTGGAGAGAACTGAGAGACTAAGCACAGCACAGTATAACTATATGGGATGGGGAGCCAAGCTGAGGAATTGAAAAGATGAATTTGACATCAAAAAACTAATCAGGAGCTTGGGTGCAAATAATGGAAATAAAAGTCAATGTGACTATAAGCACAAAGCTAATTCATTTATTCACTGAACAGAGAGTTCCAAGAGTGGGATTTACTTATGGCTGATTCAGTTTCAGAAATATGTATTTATCTCACTCCTTCTCTTTCCTGGGTTGACTTCATTTTAGGTGGGGTGTCTTCCAGTGGAGACAAAAATGGCCACCAGCCGGTCAATGTATCCATTCTATGACTTGGAATCCCATGCAGAGAAGGCCCTTCTTCCCAATTGTTGCAGCAAATGCTGCCAGGCTGACTCTTACTGGTCTAGTTTGGTTCATAAGTCTCTGAATGAATCATTGTGCCTCTAACCAGCCATGCCTGTCCAGGAACATGTAGGTTCCCAAAGCACATGATCTGAGAATGGGTAAGGTTCCTGATGGAAAACCGAGATGCTGTGGCCTAAGTGATTTGGCCTGGATGCTGGGCAGAAAAAAAAGAAAAAAACAAGAGATGACCATTACTTCCTCTGTTTTCCTCACTAGATCGTCTGAGGCTTAAATACAGTAATAGTTATGAATAGAAAGTCCATTGCACTGTACAACAAATGTAAGTTATTCTTTTATTTTATGTTTGACCATGACAAAGTAGGACAGACTTACTAAAATAAATTATTTATAGATAATTTTTGCAAATTCATTTAGGCATGGCTGGGTTGTTCCCACTCTTGTGCCTAAACTGCTCTTCTCTCTCAGGCCACGTAAGATAAAGGATGACTTCAAGAGAAAATCAATAATAACCTTTAGTGGATAATCTATATGCATTTATCATCGTCTTTATAGAGTCTTATTTAAAGTGCCTTGGTCAATGAAGTACTAATCATGATGGATTATTCTATTCTGCTATATTATGGTTATGGTCAATTAAGATTGTGCAGCTTTAAAACATGAAAATTGGCCTTCTGTTCTTTTGTAAGTGTGACACCACAAACAGATGAAGTGGGAGGACATGGATATCATGTTAGCATCAGAGTGTGACAGCATCTTCCAAATATCTTCCCTCTTGGTCTGGGAAACCTATTTTGATACAATAAGTCCCCACATACGCATGTTCCGAGAGCTCGTTCATAAGTCCAGCTTGTTTGTAAGTCCAACAAAGTTAGCCTAGGTACCCAGTTAACACAATCTGGTCTATGTGCTGTGTTTATAATACTTTTCATACAATAAGACTGAAAAAACACACAAAATAGACATTTTAAATCTTACGGTACATAACCTTGAAATGTACAGTAGTGCAGTAGAACAGCTGGCACACAGGGGCTGGCATCGAGTGAACAGGCAAGAAGAGCTACTGGCTAGGGGAGGGAGAGGAGGTGGGAGTTGGCAGAGCTGAAGACTGTCAGCAATTGGAGACAGAGGATGAGCTGCAATTCACTCACGCCTAATGTTGAGGGAATGCACGTTTATAACTTTGAAAGTTGGAAACAAACGTTCACACGTAGAGGACTATATTATATTATTATTACTATATTATCTATGAATTGGTCTAAACTTTTCCTGACTATTTCTACTTTAGTTGGTTTTGCCTCCGGAGATATTTTGTAAAATTTTTATGGGTCACAGTGATACTCTTATTGATGTTGAACAGGCCTCCTTTGCGGGTTGTATTGAAACTGCAACTTTTTTTTTCTTCCCATTTCCCATTTTCTCTTTAAAACGTGTTCAGTAGAGAATAGCCCACCGCTATCTCTGGATGAAAACATGAACGGTTTCTATAACTTTCTGTTCATTCTTGGTCACTTCAAGTCACACCATCTCAATTCAGAAATTAGAATATCTATAGGAAAAGGAGTATGTCAAGGCTGTATATTGTCACTCTGCTTATTTAACTTATATGCAGAGTAGATCATGAGAAACGCTGGGCTGGAAGAAGCACAAGCTGGAATTAAGATTGCCAGGAGAAATATCAGTAACCTCAGATATGCAGATGACACCACCCTTATGGCACAAAGTGAAAAGGAACTAAAAAGCCTCTTGATGAAACTGAAAGAGGAGAGTGAAAAAGTTGGCTTAAAGCTCAACATTCAGAAAATGAAGATCATGGCATCTGGTCCCATCACTTCATGGGAAATAGATGGGGAAACAGTGGAAACAGTGACAGACTTTATTTTTGGGGGCTCCAAAATCACTGCAGATGGTGATTGCTGCCATGAAATTAAAAGACGCTTGCTCCTTGGAAGGAAAGTTATGACCAAGCTAGACAGCATATTAAAAAGCAGAGGCATTACTTTGTCAACAAAGGGTTGTCTAGTCAAGGCTCTGGTTTTTCCAGTGGTTATGTATGGATATGAGAGCTGGAGTGTGAAGAAAGCTGAGTGCCAAAGAATTGATGCTTTTGAGCTGTGGTGTTGGAGAAGATGCTTGAGAGTCCCTTGGACTGCAAGGAGATCCAACCAGTCTATCCTAAAGGAGACCAGTCCTGGGTGTTCACTGGAGGGACTGATGTTGAAGCTGAAAGTCCAATACTTGGGCCACCTGATGAGGAGAGGTGACTCATTAAAAAAGACACTGATGCTGGGAAAGATTGAGGGCAGGAGGAGAAGGGGATGACAGAGGATGAGATGGTTGGATGGCATCACCGACACAATGGAAATGAGTTTGGGTGGACTCCAGGCGTTGGTGATGGACAGGGAGGCTGGGCGTGCTGCCGTTCATGGGGTTGCAAAGAGTCGGACCTGACTGAGCAACTCAACTGAACTGAACCCATGTAGATTATAAAAATGTAAAATTTAACTCAATGCTGTCTTACCTTCTCCCCAGGCAGCACTGCTATGAAGTTGGCTGTTTGGAGAGGGAGAGGGAGCGGGAGGCATCATCCTTCCTTCTTTTTAGGAGTAGTGTTTCTTTTCTTCCAGCTTGTAAAACAAAACAAAATTGAGCTCCTCTAGGGCTTAGTTCAGTCATTGAGGAGATTAGGAGATGAGGGCACAATCTTACTTGGTATGTACGCTCTTTATCCAGGGGATGGTTTCATTTTAATTTTATTTTTGCTTGTCCCTCTAGGCCCCCTCAGTTCTTGGCTCTCTGGTGGTTATGGACCCTTGCTGTGCATGAGAGAACCACTTCCCCTTCCTAGAGACCCTCTTGGGTGGGACTGTGAGGGCTTCCCAGGTGGTCCTAGTGATAAAGAACCCACCTGCCAATGCAGGAGATGAAAGGGATGCTAGTTCAATCCCTGAGTCGGGAAGATCCCCTAGAGGAGGGCATGGCTACTCATTCCAGTATTTTTGCCTGGAGAATCTCATGGACAGAGGAGCCTGGAGGGCTTGCAAAGAGTCCATGGGCTTGCAAAGAGTCAGACAGGGCTAAGTGACTCAGCAAGCATAGATAATGGCTCCAGGCAGCTTTTTCCACAGCAAAGTCTGTCATGACCTGTGAGAAACTTTCCTGGATCCCTGGAGTCCTCCTGAAGAAGGGAACGTGCAATTACTATTGCGGGAAGGGGGCAACCCTCCTCTGTGCCAGGGTCAGAGTCATTCTCCAGCTTCTCTTGTGGTCCCCTGGGCCTGAAATCTGATCCCCCTCCACTGTGCTTTGAAACGCAGAGTCAAAACTAGGCCCAGGATTCCTTGACATCCTTATTTTTCTAAGCTTGAAATAGGGGTCGAGCCAACCCCCATAGAGAAATTGTCTCTTTAAAAAATCCTCTTTATTTTTTGAAGCTGCAGCATGGCTTGTGGGATCCTAGTTCCACAACCAGGTATTGAACTGGGGCCACAGCAGTGAAAGCTCTGAGTCCTAACCATTGTACCGTCAGGGAATTCCCCAAAGCCTCTTTTTTAATCTTCACTCTCCCAGCCTTTTTGTATTTTCAAAGCTGAGTGAGGAACCCAAGAGATGTGAAATGAGGTTTTTTGGTATAAATTCTGAAGATGGTCATCTGGCTCATCACAATATAATTTCATATTAATTTTATCTCATTACCTCAATTGAAACTTTGAGGTATAGTAAAAATAAAATTTTATAGTAAATAAAAAAACAGTTATTGTCTCTAGCTACTGGTAAGGCATCCTGAAAACCCTTGGGATTTCCTGAGTGATTGGAGTGTACTTTGTTATACTTAGTTGTCATTGTTTAGTTGCTAAATTGTGTCTGACTCTTTGTGACCCCATGGACTGTAGTCCAAGGCTCCTCCCAGGCACGAATACTGGAGGATGAGTTCCATTTCCTTCTCCAAGGAATCTTCCTGACCCAGGGATCGAACCAGAATCTCCTGCACTGGCAGGCTGATCCTTTACCACTGAGCCACCAGGGAAGCTCTTTTAAGCACACCTGAGTTTATGCTAATCAGATAATTTAGGCGGGGTGGGGTGGAGGCAGTGGGGGAGTGGCTTGATAGCCTCAGGGTGGGGCTGGTCTCCAGAAAGATTAGAGGATTTGAACTTTCAGCCCTACTCACTGATCTCCTGGGAGAGGAAAGAAGTGGGGCTGGAGATTGAGTTCTATAAAAGCTCTTGAACTAGAGATTCGGAGAGCTTCTAGATTGGTGAACTTGGCATCCACTTGCTGGGAGGGTGGCACACCCTAACTCCACAGATAGAAGCTTCCAACTCAGGACCCTTTCGGACTTTGCTCTATGTATCTTTCTATCTGGCTGCTCATCTATATCTTTTATGATAAATCAGTAAAAGTAAGTAGTGTTTTCTTGAGTTCTGTGAGCCATTCTAGCAAATTAGAACCTACAAAGGGAGTGGTCACCCAGAAATCTAGTTGATCAGCCACAGGTACAGGCACCCCAGGACCTGAGACTAGCATGGGGGCAGTCTGGTAGGCTGAGCCCTGAAATTTGTGAGATTCAAGCCCATCACTCTTTGATCTATTTCTTTGCTATTGAAGAAACTCCCTACTTTTTAATTCCTTTTCACATGAAGACTCTTCATATCTTGAGACACTTTAGTCATCTGACTCTTCTGAGATTGAAATATATACTGTTTGCAAATGAACAGAATTATATGCAGCATTATGGATGCTGATGTTTGATACAAGCAGGATTATATTTTTCAGTTTATTGTACTTTCTCCTTGATGATGACCAGCAATTATACTGACTTTTATGATCATAAAAGGACATTGGACTGATATCTTTAGGGGTAAGTTAACAATAACTTTTATACCTTTTTTCAGCATATTTGAAATAACAGACCTTATTAAATATTCACAGGTATAAATACATGTGGTAAAATATTGACTCAAAAATATAGTGTGAAATACATATACAAGTGATATTATCCTCTTAAAAGTAGCCTTAGGAATTTTTAAGGTCAAGCTATCATTGTTCATGATATTTTAGAACTTTCATTTTTTGAAGCTACTTAAAACTTCTGTTCTTTGAATATCCTCAATAATGTCTGGTCTTCCAGAAGGTGAATATAATTTTTGGAAACATCAAAGGTCATTGGGAACCAAGTCTGATTTGCATTATTGATGATCAAATTAGGCAGTACTGTTGGGGTCAAAATACTTGGTCTACAAAATGGTGAGCATGAATTCCTTATTTAAATGACCTGGATTTGAAAACAATACAAAGAGTAATTCCAAAAGATTTTTCAGAATATAATGCCGTTATAAAAATACTCAGATTTTTTTAGAGATGAGTATTTAAAAGTAAGAAGTACAATCACCCTTTCTTTTCTCTCAAGACTCCTTTCAAGAGGCCATACATTAGCTTGTGCCAATAGGGGTGTAAGTTGGAAAAGTGACTTCCCCAGCAAAGTCACTTTGCTGATACGTCAGTTCCCATNAAAAATACTCAGATTTTTTTAGAGATGAGTATTTAAAAGTAAGAAGTACAATCACCCTTTCTTTTCTCTCAAGACTCCTTTCAAGAGGCCATACATTAGCTTGTGCCAATAGGGGTGTAAGTTGGAAAAGTGACTTCCCCAGCAAAGTCACTTTGCTGATACGTCAGTTCCCATTTCTGACTTGTCACATCAAAGCTTCTACTTATCCTAATATTGTGCAGAATAAGTTCAACCGGATCTTGATATCTCTGGGTGTAGCTTGTATCTTAATTCACATGAACTCTCAGTATCCTGGTCATTCTTCCTCTGAAATTCTTTTATCTTTTTTAATTTTGTTTTTACATTGTGGCATCGGAGTCTCATTGTGTCCTGCAGGCTCTTTTGTTGTGGCACACAGACTTTCTGGTTGTGGCACGCGGGCTTCAGAGCTTGCAGCCTCAGTAGTTGGCAGCGCACGGGCTTAGTGGCTCTGTGGCATGTATTATCTTAGTTCCCCAACCAGGGATTGAACCTGTATCTCCTGCGTTGCAAGGTGAGAACACTGTTTCTGCTCCAGGAATGAGCATGGCTGTCCAGGCAAAGGTGGTTTTCCTGTGTTTTGTTTCCTTGCCTCGCAGGCTCCCGTGGATCACCTTGCTGGTTTGAGTCTGAAACATTTTTCTTTTCTAGAAAATGCAGACCAAAATCCGATCAAGGTAGCGTTCCTCTTGCCCGGGGAGATCATTAGAGTCATTCTTGCACGTCTGATCACTCGTGTCTGACTCTCTGTGACCTCGTGGACTGTAGCCCGCAAGGTTCGTCTCTCTGTGGGATTCTCCAGGCCAGAATACTGGAGTGGGTTGCCGTTTCCTCCTCTAGGGGATGTTCCTGACCCAGGGATCGAACCCCTGTTTCCTTGTATATCCTGCCTTGTAGCTGGGGATTCGTCACCATTGAGTGACCTGGGAAAGTCTACCATTTGTTTTATATATATATATATATATTTAATTCATTCATTTATTTGCTTTTGGCTGTGCTGGGTCTTCATTCCTGTGTGGGCTTTTTCTCTAGTTTCGGTGAGAGGGACTACTCTCATTGTGATCTTGGTGTTTCTCTTGTTGCGGGGCAAGAACTCTAGGGTCCACGAGCTTTGCTTGTTGCAGCGAGAACGGGCTTAGGCGTTCTATGCCATGTGGGATCTTCCCAGTTCGGGGATCGAACCCGCGTCCCCTGCATCAGCAGGCGGATTCTTTACCGCTAGATCACCAGGGAAGCCCCGTGTCATATATGTTTCAACCCTGGCTCGAGAGACTGCTGACCACATGAAAAATCAAAGAAGCCAGCCATGGGAATGCTCAGTTGAAAGGTCAGGAAGGGTCTGAGATGATGAAGAAGCTCAAGAGGGTTATCCATTTGGATGCAGAATGACTCACGCATTTACTGGGAAGAATTTGTTACGATTGCCACAAGCTGCAGCTGGCGTGCACTAAAAAATGGGGCTTTTACGTGTGCGTTGGAAAATTACTGTTGAGCTTTACCATTTCAAGTGTTTCAGAACATCGTTAATGTTTCTGTTCCAACTTCCTGCAGGAATAATTACACGGTTGCTAGGGAGGGTAATTAAAGCTGCAGGTACAACTGTCTCATTTTAGGTGAATCCCTTTCTATGATCCATGGAAGCCTTCTGTACTAAAGGCTCTTGATTCTTTGTGTTTGTGTGTGTGTGTGTGTGAATCTTTATTAAACTGATTCTCTCCTCATATAATGGAGAAGGCAATGGCACCCCACTCCAGTGTTCTTGCCTAGAGAATCCCATGGACGGAGGAGCCTGGAAGGCTGCAGTCCATGGGGTCGCTGAGAGTCGGACACGACTGAGTGACTTCACTTTCACTTTTCCCTTTCATGCACTGGAGAAGGAAATGGCAACCCACTCCAGTGTTCTTGCCTGGAGAATCCCAGGGACAGGGGAGCCTGGTGGGCTGCCATCTCTGGGGTCGCACAGAGTCGGACACAACTGAAGTGACTTAGCAGCTCCTCATATAAGAAAAGGAACATTTCTCAGAAATGTGGTGTATAAACCAATGCCCGCTGCATTGGAAGTGCAGAGGCTGAACAGTGTGGAGATTCCTGAGAAAACCTGGAATAAAACTACCATGCGTGCGTGCATGGGGGCATGTGTGCGTGCACACATGCTAAGTCGCTTCAGTCGTGTCCAACTCTTTGTGACCCCAGGGACTGTAGCCCACCAGGCTCCTCTGTCCACGAAGAATCCCAGGGACGGGGGAGCCTGGTGGGCTGCCCTCTGTGGGGTCGCACAGAGTCGGACACGACTGACGCAGCTTAGCAGCAGCAGCTGTTGTGATGATGGTGTTCACCTATGGAATTAAAGTGTTGAGTTGTCTTTTTTTTGTTACACCATCCTGGGCATTTCCTTTAAACACCCAATGTGTCAGCCGGATGTTATTTCCTCTTAGAGGAGCCTTGTTGCCTTTCCCCAGGATGGCCGTGCTCACTCAGAGGAATCTGACCCTTTGTACCGATCCCACCGAGCCCAGGCCTCCTTCCCAGCCAGCTGTCAAAAGCTTCCTGGTGGCTGTCCACCCACCCTTGAAGCACACTGCCTGTTGGCAGTGAAGGGGTATGCATTTCATTCCACAGTTCCGCGTTTCATCCTGAGTGTGTTTTGACCTGCAGGGGTCGATTCAGTACCAGGAAGCTACACACATTTCTTCTGGAACATTGTGTATCCACTGTTTTTGGATCTAAGACCTTTGACCTGCTGACTACAAAAGCAACTTTTCCTCGGGGAATCACATTATCCCTGTTAGGAAGCAGGGAGGAAAAAGAGAAACAAAGCCTTGTGGAGGCCTCCGCTTTAATAACATTCATTTCCTTTTCTCTTTTTGTTTCTAAACTTATTTCTGTTCCATGTCAGTGTCACGTAATTGATATGTATATTTCCCTCTTTTGTTTGTTTTTTCTTCCCCAGAAAGATTTAATGATGCTTTTATGAATCCTGTCTCTTTCCTTGACTGAGGTGAAGGGAAGCCCATTTCCCAGTCTTTGTGGACTTTTTCTTTTTTAATTAAAAAAAAAAAAAAAGTGAGTCATATGGGGCCTTTACATACTACCTCAGACCCTCCTCAGTGCCAGGCAGTGAGAATGCTGCATCTTCCGTACAATACAGAAAGGGAAATCAAGGAACTTATTGATTAAAATCTTTTGGCTGACTGCCACAAATGCTAGAGATTTCTGCCTCTGCTTTAGTGTATTTCACATATTGGGGAGATCCTGCTTGTTGCTTTCTTTTCTTTTCTTTTACCTGATAGGGCAGTGATGGCAACTGATGGCTTGCCAAGAAAGTATACATTCCCAAACACATTGATTTTTTTTTTTTTTCTTTTATCCATTCAAAGGATGATTTAGGCCTAGGAGAGTCACTGATATGCAAGCCTGTATTAAGCTATGTACTAAGTCACTTCATTCGTGTCCGACTTCTTGAGACCCCAAGAAGGGGCTCCTCTGTCCCTGGGATTCTCCAGGGAGAGAATACTGGAGTCGGTTGCCATTTCCTCCTCCAGGGGATCTTCCCAAGCCAGGGGTCAAGCCCGAGTCTCTCGCAGTTCCTGCACTGCAGGCAGATTCTTTAGCACTAGCTCCCCCTGAAAAGCCCAAGCCTGTGTTGTAGTTGTGTGTTTTTATCTGTTGTTTTAGTGACCAGGTCGTGTCCGACTCTTGCGACCCGGTGGACTGTAGCCCGCCAGGCTCCTCTGTCCATGGATCCTCCAGGCAAGAATACTGGAAATGGGTTGCTATTTCCTTCTCCAATTATAGCTGTATGGTCTGATGCTTTGTACAAAGCTGCGTCCACTTAACTTCTTTACTTTCCCCAGGAGGCACCTGCTGACCTAGTGAGCCCACTCTCCTGTCTGCATGAAAAACACACCGTGCTTAATGCTGCTTCTGCGCTTTGACTCGTATTTTCCCTCTCCTTTGTTTGGTTCTTCATTTCCCGCGCTGTGTTTCTCCACCTGCCTTCCAAAACTCTGTGCCTCTGCATATACTCTTTCCTCTGCCTGAAGCACTCGTGCCACCATCCTGAGTTGCTCTCCCCCAAACCTGTCTGTAGCATCTTTGGTTGCAGGAAACATCAACTCATCAAACTGGTATAAGGTAAAGGGGAACTTTTATGGAATGATAAACGGACAGGAGGAACATGGACCATAAAGAAGCTCAGGCGAATCTGGGCTGGAAGAGCTACACAGCTTTCTGAGCAGCTGGAATCGGGCCCTGAGGAGCCACTGGACCTAAAGCAGATAACTCCTCTATCTCACCCTCTCCTTATGCTACGTGGTTGCTTACTCCGAGTCTAAACCAGAGTTTTCAACCTTGTCATAACTGACATTTTGAGCCAGATGATACTTTTTTTTTTTTTTTTTTGCAGAGCTGTCCTGTGCATTGTAGAGTTAACGCAGCCTCTTTAACTTCTGTCTACCAGATGCTGAAAAAAGTACTCTGACTATGATGGCAGAATGTGTCTCTAGACGTTGCCAAATGGCCCCCGACGGATCATATTGTCCCTGATTGAAAACCATTGGTCTACCTGGAACAGCTACCTTCCTCTCCTGGTTCTTAGCTCCTCTGGGTATATACACGGCAGAGATGGCTCTCCAGCCTAACTCAGCACCTTCCAGCTCCACCCTGACTCAATCACTTCATTTTCCTCTTGGAGAAGAAGTGAAGTCGCTCATTCGTGTCAGACTCTTTGCAACCCCATGGACTGTAGCCTGCCAGGCTCCTCCATCCATGAGATTTTCCAGGCAAGAATGCATTACCTGTTCAAAAGATATAGAACTGGTTCAGCCTTTGGTTGGCTCTTGGGGATCAGGTCTGGACTCCTGGTTTGGTGAGCAAGGCCAGGGGTTCAGATCATATAGCATTGATCTGCTATATGATGGCCGCAGGCCCCCTTCCCCAGGGCCTGCTCTTGGATCATTCTGAATGATGGAGCTGAATTCCCTTGAAGCTGAGTTGGACAAAACTTCTAAAATAATTTATTAAAACATTACCTTTTTAAAAATCTTACTTTATATTGGAGTTTAGTTGATTTACAGTGTTATGTTTCAGATGTATAACAAAGTGATTCAGTTATACATATATAGATTTTCAGATTCTTTTTTCATTTAGGTTATTACAGAATATTGACTAGAGTACACTGTGCTAGAGGTAGGTCCCTGTTGATTATCTGTTTCATATACAGTAGTGTGTTTCTGTTAACCCCAAACTCCTTATTTATCCCTTCTTATACCGTTCCCCTATGGTAACTCTAAGTTTGTTTTTGACATCTGTGAGTCTGTTTTATAAACAAGTTCTTTTTTTAATCTTTTTTCAGATTCCACATATAAGTGATATGATATTTGTTTTTCTCTGTGTGACTTACTTAGTGTGATAATCTCTAGGTCCATCCATGTTACTACAAATGGCATTCTTTCATTCTTTTTTTCAACTGAGTAGTAGTTCTTAAATATGGAGCATTAAACATGACTGACAGAGATGAAACGTATGTCATTTGTGGAGATGGTGCAGTGCAGTGCTCGAGGCCACACTGTTTGGGTTCACTTTCAGAGTGCCACATGCTGGCTGATGCTTGGACAGACTGATCTCTCTCTGCCTCAGTTTCCTCATCTGGAGAATGGCAGTAGTAATAACAACAACAACAACAACAATAGTTAATACTAGTATATCACTTCCCACGTTTGCCAGGGACTATTCTAAGTGTGTTAATTGAATTAACTGAATTGTCACAACTGAGTTGAAACCTTTAAGACTGTCCCACTCAGAAAGGTAAATAAAAACTATGAGTGTTTAGATCTAGCAGCAAAATGCGTACACTGTTAATATATGGACAATTTTTAGTTTTCACAACTTTTTGGAATTGTATGCTTATATATCCACCCCATTTTATAGAAGAGGAAACAAGTTCAGAGAGATTTAGTAATTTAACCACAGTTACCTGGGTGTTCTTTGGAAGGAATGATGCTAAAGCTGAAGCTCCTGTACTTTGGTTACTTCATGCAAAGAGTTGACTCGTTGGAAAAGACTGATGCTGGGAGCGACTGAGGGCAGGAGGAGAAGGGGATGACGGAGGATGAGATGGCTGGATGGCATCACTGACTCGATGGACATGAGTTTGAGTGAACTCTGGGAATCGCTGATGGACAGGGAGGCCTGGCGTGCTGCGATTCACAGAGTCGCAGGGAGTCGGACACGACTGAGCAACTGAACTGAACTGAACTGAACAGAGCTAAAAGTGCAGAAGACAAGATTTGGATTCAGGCAATTTGATGATCAAGGACGGTCTCTTGAGCCTGGTGTTATAATACTTTGTGTAGCAGAGGGCTGTTGTGAGTATAAATGAGTTAACGTGTGAAGAAGCACTAAGATCAGGTATGACATGTACTGCATGTTATTTAAGCATTAATTACTATTGTGATTTTTCTTCACTCCTAGGGATCATTGAGTTTATTCTTACAATGGTTAAGAGTGCAGTGGTGCATTCAGGGTCCTTGAATCAGTGCTTCCCAACCTCTCTCATGGATCCAGACCTCAAAAATCATGATCTTAGCCTCACTTGGGTAAACCATGTTCTGGCCTGGGCCCTTCCCAATCCAAGGCTCTGCCCAGCTGAGGGATTCTATTATGGACTGAATGTTTGTACCCCCCTCACATTCACATATGGAAGCTCTAACCACCATTTGGAGATGGGACTTCTAAGTAAATAATTAAGGCTAAATGAAGTCATAAAGGTGGGGCCCTTTCTAATAGGATTAGTGTCCTTATAGGAAGAGACACCAGAGAGCTCCTCCCACATTCCTCTATTTCTGGCCAGACAGCCCCCTAGCCCCACCTGCCAAGGAAAGCCATGTGAGAACACAGCAAGAAGGTGGCCATCAACGAGCCAGGAAGAAAGCTCTCACCAGAAGCCAGATTTATCAGAACCTTGGTTATGGGCTTCTAGCCATCAGAACAGTGAAAAATAAATAAATGTCTGTTGTTTAAGCCAGTCAGTGGTATTATGTTATATTTTGTTATACCAGCCTAAGTTGACTAATACAGATCCATATCCCACCCGTTCAGCAGTTGGTAGGCTCTGAATGAAGACACGCTGATGTATTTTTCTCTACACAAAATGACTCCAGGCTGTAGAATTTTCCTCTTCTCTTTTCTTTCTCTTTTTACTTGATTGATTCTATTGCCATTAGACTCTTAATGATTCTGTGCTTGGCTACAGATTCGTCTGTTACATCTTTTCCTTCACACTGTGCTTATAGCTTATCATTGGTAGCTTACAGCTTATCTTTGTGCTTGACACCCATAAAAATCTACCTTGTTAGCAGTAAAAATTACACTGGACTTTGGAATGTAGACCTCAGCCATTCATCAGCCTTTTTTGCTGTGTTCTTAATTGACTGCTTTCTTGAGAAACAAGAAACCAAATAAATTTGTATTGTTTGACTTTCTCTTCTAAGTGAAGAGTAAGGATTTAAGACATGAATGGTTAATTACAGACAAAACTGTAATTTTCAATCTTTATAGGTGATTAATTTTAATATTTATTTTCTATTCTCATCCTAAGATCCTAAAATTCTTTCGGTATAAATCAAGCATTTATTTTTATCCTGAAAATATTAAGAACTCATTCTTCTCCTAATCCCCAGCAAAGACAGGTTTGTCATTTTCAGCATTCTCTCAAGAAGTCTGTCAAAGAAAACAGAGTGATATCCCCGTGTGAGCCTAAAATGCCATAAAAAGAACATTGTATTCTCATTTTGTCTAGTTACAGTTGCCCTAAAGTGGATTTTTTCATTCCTTGTTATTTACTCATCAAATATTGCATCACTCTGTAAGAGGAAAGCAGTTTTGAAAATTATAATGAAAGAGCATGCTGGAATAAATTTATTTTAAACAGACACAACATACATTCACTTTTTTGGGGGGAAAAAAAAAACTAAAATTGAACTTGGTCAACTGAATTATTTCCTTTAGACAGCCTTAAAATATGATCATAAATTTTCTCTTTCCACAGATAGATGCCTTATTTTCGATCTGTTGGGAAGAAAAGAAGTGAGGGGTAACTTTTAATGCACGTGTATGTACTTGGTTCCCAAGTAAAAAGCCCTTTTAAGTATTTCAGAGAATAAGATATTGACAAGTTTAAATGAAGAGGGCAAACACAATCATGATAAAGATACAAAATGTCAAATGTAAAATCTGTCAAAATGTGAAAAAGAATATATGAATCAATGTTGAATGCAAAAAAAGAAAAGCAGTAAGAATATACTTACTTAGTTACAATGTGTAAAAGTGGTTTTATTACTTTTTATAAGAAGGGTATAAGAATATTCCAAGAAGTTCAGGAAATATAGGAAGAAATCATTCATAATCTTACTTTCCTCACACAACTATTTTCTTTTTCTCTGCATTCCTCTCTCTTGCTGTCCTTGTACATGTGCATTTTTGTAGTTGTATTCATGTACATTTCATGTTCTGATTAAGAGTTAGCCCAACACGGGCATTTTTGGGTGCTGCTACAGTCCTCATAACCGTCCTTTGTAAAGGCTTTATAATAATCCATGGATGGGACTTGCCGTCTGTGTACTACTTAGGAAAAGTCATTAGAAAGGGAAGAGAACATGGATGTATTTGTTATTTAATATATAGATATTTGCCTGCAAAGAATTTCAGTTTGCAATTTAAAAGAAAGAACCAACTAAATATTGCAGAGAAGTGAAAATTAGTTTAAATGTTCAAAGAGCATAGTATTTCTTGAATTTACTGTTTTCCCCATCATTTTCTCTTTGCCACTCTCCCTCATTCAATTTTTTACCTTCTTTGTCTTGTCCCAATAATGTAAGGGAAAACTGACATAGATAAAATCTCTGGGTCTCCTTGACTTTTTTCCTTTGGCTAAACGACAAGAAATATGGGTGCTTTCAGCTATGATAAAGATTGTTGTTGTTATTTAGACGCTAAGTCTTGTCTGCCTCTTTTGCAAGATGGTGTTCCTCCATCCATGGGATTTCCCAGAGGAGAGTACTAGAGTGGGTTGCCATTTCTTTTTCCAGGGAATCTTCCTGATCCAGGGATTGAAACCGTGTCTCCTGCATTGCAGGTGGGTTCTTCACTGCTGAGCTATTAGGGAAGCCCATGATAAAGATATTTATTTATTAATACTTCGCTAACTATGTTGTTATTTGAAATCATAACTGCTATAAGTTTAACTTCAGTTCGGTTCAGTCACTCAGTCATGTACGACTCTCTGCGACCCCATGAATCGTAGCACGCCAGGCCTCCCTGTCCATCACCAACTCCCAGAGTTCACTCAGACTCACGTCCATCGAGTCCGTGATGCCATCCAGCCATCTCATCTTCTGTCGTCCCCTTCTCCTCCTGCCCCCAGTCGCTCCCAGCATCAGAGTCTTTTCCAATGAGTCAACTCTTCGCATGAGGTGGTCAAAGTAGTGGAGTTTCAGCTTTANCTCTCAGTCGTGTCCGACTCTTTGCGACCCCATGAATCGCAGCACGCCAGGCCTCCCTGTCCATCACCAACTCCCAGAGTTCACTCAGACTCACGTCCATCGAGTCCGTGATGCCATCCAGCCATCTCATCTTCTGTCGTCCCCTTCTCCTCCTGCCCCCAGTCGCTCCCAGCATCAGAGTCTTTTCCAATGAGTCAACTCTTCGCATGAGGTGGTCAAAGTAGTGGAGTTTCAGCTTTAGCATCATTCCTTCCAAAGAAATCCCAGGGCTGATCTCTTTCAGAAATCCCAGGGCTGATCTTTTTCAGAATGGACTGGTTGGATCTCCTTGCAGTCCAAGGGACTCTCAAGAGTCTTCTCCAACACCACAGTTCAAACGCATCAATTCTTCGGTGCTCAGCCTTCATCACAGTCCAACTCTCACATCCATACATGACCACTGGAAAAACCATAGCCTTGACTAGATGGACATTAGTCGGCAAAGTAATGTCTCTGCTTTTGAATATGCTATCTAGTTTGGTCATAACTTTTCTTCCAAGGAGTAAGTGTCTTTTAATTTCATGGCTGTAGTCACCATCTGCAGTGATTTTGGAGCCCCCCAAAATAAGTCTGACACTGTTTCCACTGTTTCCCCATCTATTTCCCATGAAGTGATGGGACCAGATGCCATGATCTTCGTTTTCTGAATGTTGAGCTTTAAGCCAAATTTTTCACTCTCCTCTTTCATCAAGAGGCTTTTTAGTTCCTCTTCACTTTCATTTTTTGAGTGTCTACTATATAGTTGTATAATTGCTTTGCTTTTTTTTTTTTTTGCTTCACTTTTTAGGAAAATCATTGAAAGGTACAAATGAAGATGAAAAATGTATCAGCTGGTATAATAGGGAAGGAGATTAATATATGTTATTATGTGAATATTTTAATAGTTGTCAGGCGCTTTAACATATATTTAATCCTCATTAAGGCCCTAATAAAGAGGAGCTGCTAACTCCAAGGTACAGAGCCGGAGACAGACTCAGGAAGTTAAATCGAATGTCAAGTTCATGCAGCTATTAATTGTCAGCTCTGGGATTCAAAGCCAGACAAGTCTGAGCCCAGGCCAAGTGCACTGGTCTGTGTGCTTCAGCACTCATATTTGTAGCAGTCTAAAAGGCCTCAAAGAGCAGTGGTCTAGCTGAGGGACAGGGAAACCTCTGGAACTCTTTGGAGACGTGTCCTGTCAGAGGAATGTGAGTTTCTTTTTTGAGACTTTTTTTCCCCTGCGCTGTGTTGTGTTACTATTTACAGCTGCACCATGGCCTAAGGGCCTCTTGTAAGCCTCCTCAGAGAAATGTGCATTCGAAACAGCTTTCACACCCCGCCTCCGGATCCATGTGAATGCCTCTTGGTGAAGTCTTTGGAGAGGAATGGTGATAGATTTTCTTTCGCAGTTTGTTCTACTTGATGTCACCGTTATTCTCCGCACTATCTTGATGTGAAATATTATGATAACCAAAGAATATTGAAATGTTAAATTCCTATCCCTTTCCTAAGACTCATAGAGGTGGTCTGTTACATCAACAGTCGTGATAATAAGGTTGTTGTTCAGTCACACAGTCCTGTCTGATTCTTTGCGACCCCTTGGACTGCAGCACGCCAGGCTTCCCGGTTCTTCACTATCTCCCGGAATTTGCCCAAACTCAAGTCCATTGAGTCGGTGATCCCATCCAACCATCTATCTCATCTTCTGTCACCTGCTTCTTTTCCTGCCCTCAATCTTACCCTGCATCAGGGTCTTTTCCAATGAGTCGACTCTTCCCATCAGGTGGCCAGAGTATTTTTTTTTTTTGCCAGAGTATTGACTGGTTCTTGTTTCTACCTCTAAATTGGTTTTGAACTTGTGAGGAGACCAGTGGTTTATTGATCTTTTCGATCCCAATTCCAACCTCACAGAGTTGTTGAGAAAATTAAATGAGGTAATCCATATTATATCACAAAGCGTAGGATCTGCCTGTAGTATGTATTCAAATAAATGTTAACTATTCTTTCCTAAAATGCTGCCTTGTGTGCTGATAATTGGGGAGAGAGGCTCAGGACTACTAGCCAAGAAGGACTGCAACACTCTAGCCACATAAAAGATGGGGCTCCCCTGTCACCGACCCTGGCAGCCCTCAAACAGCCACAAGCCTCGTTTGATGGGCATCTGCCCCGGATTCATGTATAGAGTGAAAGAGCTGAGAAGAATCAGCACTCTCTGCTTGTAGGCAGATCCCACGTTGAAAAAGAAAACAGAAAGCTGAGCATGTACCTCTGTTTCTCCCACACCCGTGAATCCGATAATCAACTCCTCCTGGGGAGAAAAGTAGGTGAGAAGGTAGAGAAAGGCCGGAGAGGCTAGTTGTGCTGGAGTTTCTGCCCCTTGGAATCAATGGAGAGGAGGTCTTTGTCCCCAGCGGTAGGGGACTGCATGGCTCCGCCCTGCAGATGAGGGAACTGAGGCCTTGAAGCATAATTAATAAGTGCAGGGAAGTCTTAATTCTAAGTGGCAGAGTCAGGATTAGTCAGGCCAGCCAAGACAGGCTCTTACTTTGTTCAGGTATAAAGTCATGGGTAATTAGGAGGGACGGCAGATCTGAGCCGGCTACCTGCAGAAGTGGTATGAGTTTCACTCACTTGTTCTAAGAGATGTTCAGTTCAGTCACTCGGTCGTGTCCAACTCTTTGCGAATGGTAACAGCATGAAAATAAAATGTGTTTCCAGGAGAGACTAGCCAATGCTTTACAGACATGGCTTATAGACACAGAGTCTGTGGTATCCTGTAAGCTGTTGGAAATTTGAGTCTGTAACTTGGTAGGAAGATTAGCGTTAGAGATGCAGAGTTGCCCTTATAAAGGTGATCGCGGGCTGAAACTAAGGGAGCATTTCAATATGAGCTGCAGAGGAGCTGGGTTGTGCAATGAGTTATATATTTGAAATACACCAAAAGGTTTGAGTCAGTAACCTTGAGTAGCTTAATATAATTGTAAGGCGTTGATTGGCTCAGGACTTGACCTTGCTTTTAGCCACAGCCCTGTGCACTACAGGACCAGCTTTTAGGTTACCCTGGTGTGCAGGACAGTTTCCATGTGCACCTCCAAGTTCACCGACCATCCATTGACACTCAGTTCTCTGCCCTGGGAGGCTGACATGTAGGGGCTACATCAGTTGGATTCCTGTTGGGTTCAGCCACTGATGGGACTTGGAAGTCAGATGGGAGTGTGAGGTTGGTGTATTTATTTCCTTGTTTTTTTTTCACTGTCAGATCCTTACGAACTGGCTATTTTCCTTTACCCAGTGACTCTACAGAAGGTTCCAGTAACTTCTCTCTTCCTTTGCCTCTCTGGCCTAGAGGTGGTAATGGTACCAGTCCCTGAGGACTCTGCTGACCTTTGATAGATCTTATGAACACACACCTTTATAAATAGAGCTTTTGTTGAATCTCCTGTTTTTCAGTTCCTACTGGAACCTTGAATAAATAATATATCTAGTAAACCAGAAGGAATTGATGTTCTTCAAGGCACTAGGCTTACCCTTAATAAACAGAGAGAGGCATCTAATCTTGGGGGGGTGGTGTCCTCAGACTCAGGAGGAGACAACAGAATTAGTACAAGGTGTGCAAATCCATACATGCATGGCAGCATCCTGTCAATGGACAGAAGAATGTCTTACACACTTATCATGATTTTTCACATTTGTAAGTATCTTAGTGAGTCATCAAATAAAATGTATTTGAAAATATGAAATTCATTTTAACCGTAGCCTTTACATATTTTATGGATCAACAGATAACTTATTCTAAAAATACAACTATTGCCTTACTTGACTAAGGAAATACCTTGCGATGTATACAGGGACCTCACACACAAAAAAGTTGGGAATTACTTCCAACTTTTTTTTTTTTAATCAGACTTTTCCGTGGGTCCAAAGCCAGAAGGAAGTGAGAGGAACGAGTTCAGTCCTGACTGTTTCAATCAAGACAGAGACAAAGACAGTCACCTACATGTTGAAGAAACTTTTCTAAAAACTTTGCTAACTTGTTCATTTCTAGGAAGAAATGCAGATTCTGGGTCTTGCACTAAGGAGCACCCCACATTCTCAGCTTGGCACACCTTGTCCTTTGTGTGACCTGCCATGGCTCCAGCAGCGAGCAGAGTCTAGAGAGTACAAAAATAAACATCTCTAAGGGCCTGTGGAATCTGATGGCCTGTGCAGTGTGGGCCAGACAGTGGGCCGAGTGCCAGACCTGGTAGGTGAGCCTCTCAGCAGCCCATGTTCGTTTTTAGTCACTCTGCAAAAGCAAGGGGAGACAGCCAGCCTGGCAGTGAAGTTCTCTTTCCAGGTTTGGCCCTGCCCCACCGTGTGACATCTCTACTTCAGGCTCTGTAACCCAGATACTGGGAAGGCTGGTTAATCTAGTTTGACAGATTAATCTGGCTAAAAAGAACAAAACAAGAATGGGTGGTTTCTTGCCCCTATTCTTCAAGCTCCCACCCAGAAATCTAGAACTGGGGTGGGGGGGTGTCTTATTGACTGTTTATTGAGTCCTGTTCTCTCTCAGGAAACATGCTAGCCACTGAAGCATTGAGGCTCCCTGCTCTCAGGGAACTCACACTCTGAGTACAGACCTGAGTTCTGCCTGCACTCTCTCTCTCTTTTCTTTTTTCTATTTTTTTAATTGGAGGATAAGTGCTTTACAATATTGTGTTGGCCTCTACCATACCTCAACATGAATCAGCCACAGGCATCCATGTATCCCTTCCCTTCTGAACCCCTCTCCCACCCCATCCACCCCTCTAGGTTGTCACAAAGCACTGTGTTGAACTCCCAGTGTCACACAGCAAATTTCCACTTGCTATCTCTTTTGTATTTTTAATCATTTTATTTTTGGCTGCTCCGCGCAGCTTGTGTGATCTCAGTTTCCCAAGCAGGGATTGAACCCATGCCCCATGCAATGGAAGCACCAAGTCCTAACCACTGGACCACTAGAGAAGTCCCTGCCTGCATTCTCTTTTCAACACTGGTTCTCTGTAACACTCTGTGACTTGAGGGGTTAACTTCCAGCCAACTGAACTATTTCCCTCGGCTCCCCTCCCATGTCAGCAACATGGCAGGAGCAATGATTACAGAGTGAGGAAAATGTGGTGGAAGCAGGCAGCGCTGTTCTGCAATAAAAGCTTCTCTGTCAACTATCAAAACGACTCTGTGAAATGCATCTCAAGCTCCACGTTTTTTTCTCTGTAACAAGAAGCTTCTGATAGACCATAATCTGATTTAATGATTCTGTATGCTGTGAAGAGTATGAAGTTAGAATTAAAGAGTTCTGCAGGGTCACTGAGTTAGACACAAAAATTTCTTCCTTGAACCGCACAGATATCGAGCACCAGTTTTCTACCAGACATTGTGCTCAGTGCTAGAATATTAACAACATGTTATATTTTTTATCAAAGAGGGCTAGCTACAGCTCAGGCCTATCACTGCTTTTACTTGTATTTCCAAATAGGAGAGAAAATAACTATTTTTTTTTTAGAAAATGGTTACTGGGGGTAAGCTCTTGGTTATGCATTGCACTGTCAGCAAACTGTTGGACTCTGGAGTAAGCATTTTTCTGATGTTACCTAGAATCAGCGACTCTGGCTTAGGGACTGACAGGGTGAGAAAGAAGCTTGCTTTCTACTTTCTGCCTCTTATGAATCACAAATTGTACCTTTTTCTCTTCTTCTGTAGTCCAAATACCATATACATCACTCTGCTGCTTATTCTAAAAAAAAAAAGATTTTTGCTGTTGATAAACCACATTTCACTGATAAGAAAACTGGGTCTCAGGGCTGGTGACTGGCTGTCCTACCATGGGAGCGGCCTCCTGATGGCCAGTCCAGTACTCTGCCCCCTTGGTCTCCCATGCATCCAGCACTGCTGGGCAAAGGGGTGGGAGAAGACAAGAAAAGCGATGCTCACCTTCACTGGGCAATTGGTGGGCAGACTTGGTTGTGAGAAAGGATCAAAATACCCAAAGCTGTCATCCCTGGATGGATTGTCTGGCAGACAGTCTGGGCTGCAGAAGCTCAAGGAGGGAGAGGCCGGTTGTTCTGGAATGTTAGTGGTGAGAAGATGACTTAAGCTGGACCCTGAAGGGTGAGGACTTGGAGGAACAAAAAGGAGAGAGAGGGGAGACATTGGGGAGGAATGTGTGAGAAAAGGGCTCAGCAGCGGATGGCGGAAAGGTCCTGAGAAATGTAGTATCTCCTACCATATCAGTAGACAAGACTGTCACAGTCATCAGCAATTGCAGCCCTCCAATATGAGTTCATAAGCCTAAAAAGGCACTCAGGAAGGAGAAGAATACCTGAGATTTGGCAGCCATCAAGTTGTAGCCAATTCCTGTGTGAGCTAAAGGGAGCTCAGGATGTGAAAAAAACACAGGATACCGGCCCCAGATAGCTGAGATGCATGTGAAAGGAATGGCTTCAGTGAGCCTAGACTCTTGCATCTTTCCATACATGGAAACACTGTTCTCCAACAGATGTGTGCCTGTCCAGAGCGTCAAGGAATAAGAGCTGCATTTTCCCCTACACCACAGTTCAAAAGAATTCCTTAGCTTGGGATGTCTGGTTTTCTTTAAGTCATAAAAACACTTTGATGNCCATACATGGAAACACTGTTCTCCAACAGATGTGTGCCTGTCCAGAGCGTCAAGGAATAAGAGCTGCATTTTCCCCTACACCACAGTTCAAAAGAATTCCTTAGCTTGGGATGTCTGGTTTTCTTTAAGTCATAAAAACACTTTGATGTTCAGACTACCTGCCCTTTGTTGCAAACTTCTCTATAAGCTGATTCCTCCCCTCTGCCCTCTCAGAGCAGTTCTCTCAGGGTTTCTTGAGATGGCTGTCTCCCAGGTGAAAGTCCTAAGAATTCCCACTGAATAAAATATTACTTACAACTTTTAGCTTGTGTGTATTTTTTCAGTCAACATCCTGACTTGAGCGACAGTAGCCTTGCTTCTCTGCCAGTCACTTACTGTCTCAGACCACAGCTGTTCCTCCATCATATGACAGACTTATATCAGAGCCCTGGTTCCCAAACTCTCCCAGTCATCAGAATCACCAGGATGGGAACTTTCTGATAACTTAGGTCCTGGGTTCTGCTAGTTTCGAGGGAGGTGATTTAAGTACTAGACTTTGAGAATCTTGAGACCTCTGAGTTCCCTTTTGGCTCCAAAATTCTACAACCTTAAGATGCTTCCACAGGCATTTGGCTCTCTCCCCATGGAATTCAAAAAGCATACTATTCTCCAGCAGATGCGTGCCTGTCCAGAGCGTCAAGGAATAAGAGCTGCATCTTTCAAGGAGGAAAGTGGGTCCCACCTCCTGATCCACTCAGGCTCTGCAAGTCCCCAGGCACTGAAGTCCTTTGCTAGCTGATGAGGTTTTCACTTACAGAGTTTATCCAAAGTATGGCAACTATTGTTTGAAGTTGTCTGTGCCTAAGGCTCCTTCTTAATTCCAAAGATTCCTGCTTACCCCCAAATTCCCACAACCTGAACATTTCACCCCGTCTCCCACCTCCAGAGTGCATCAGTTCAGTTCAGTTCAGTCGCTCAGTGGTGTCTGACTCTTTGCGATCCCATGAATCGCAGCACGCCAGGCCTCCCTGTCCATCACCAACTCCCGGAGTTCACTCAGACTCACGTCCATCAAGTCCGTGATGCCATCCAGCCATCTCATCCTCGGTCGTCCCCTTCTCCTCCTGCCCCCAATCCCTCCCAGCATCAGGGTCTTTTCCAATGAGTCAACTCTTCACATGAGGTGGCCAAAGTACTGGATTTCAGCTTTAGCATCATTCCTTCCAAAGAAATCCCAGGGCTGATCTCCTTCAGAATGGATTGGTTGGATCTCTTTGCAGTCCAAGGGACTCTCAAGAGTCTTCTCCAACACCACAGTTCAAAAGCATCAATTCTTCAGTGCTCAGCCTTCTTCACAGTCCAACTCTCACACCCATATATGACCACAGGAAAAACCATAGCCTTGACTAGACGGACCTTAGTCGGCAAAGTAATGTCTCTGCTTTTGAATATGCTATCTAGGTTGGTCATAACTTTTCTTCCAAGAAGTATAGATACCCATTAACAGCTGACTAATGCTCAAATTTCAGCACCAGGACATTTATTTTTTTCAAACTGAAAAAAAAATTTTTTTACTGGACATTTAATTTAGGCTCATTGGGAAAAAATTAGGAATTACATATTAGAAATAAAGAAAAATTACCTCAAACATCACTTTAATGAGATATTCTTATAAACCTTTTTCTAGCCAAATGAAATCTTTCCCACATTTCTCACCTCGTGTTTCTTTGAGGGAACAGAAGCCTTCCCTCAGACATAAACTCTTATTCTCTCGCCACCAGGCCTGTGGACTTCATCTCCATCTGCAGATACACCCCTACCTTCTCTTCTATTGCAACAGAAATGGACTTGCTTTTGTCAAAAACCAGCCCCTCCAGCCACTGGGATACCATCTTCTCTGTCCTCCAGTGACCCTGCCCTGGCCATTACCCAGCGCTCCTGCACCCTCAGGGGTTCATTATCTCCATTATTCCCGGGAGCTTACAAACTCTCCTCGTTTTAAAAAATCCTACCATGGAACGTAAATTGGTGTGGCCACTATGGAAAACGATACAGAGGTTCCTTAAAAAACTAAACAACAGAGCTACCATATGTTCGTGCAATCCCACCTCTGGGCATATATCCAGACAAAACTCTAATTCAGAAAGATACATGAGGACTTCCCTGGTTCAGTGGTTACGAATCTGCCTGCCAGTGCAGGGGACACAGGTTCGATCCCTGGTCCAGGAAGATTCTACAGGCCTTGTGGCAACTAAGCCCATGTGCCATGACCACTGAAGCCCACACATTCGAGAGCCTGTGTTCTGCAACACGAGAAGCCGCTGCAATGAGAAGCCCATGCCCTGCAACTAGAGAGCAGCCCCTGCTTGCAGCAGAGAAGATCCAGTGCAGCCAAACATAAATACATAAATAAAATGTTAAAAGCTACCTGCAACCCAATGTTCACAGCAGCAGAATTCACAGTAGCCGGGACATGGAAGCGACTTAGGGTCCATCAACAGATGAATAGATAAAGATGTGGTACATATATGCAATGGAATACTACTCGGCCATAAAAAAGAGTTACTGATAGGGAAGCCTGGCATGCTGTAGTCCATGGGGTCACAAAGAGCCAGACATGACTGAGTGACTGAACTGAACTTAAAAAAAAAAGAATGAAATAATGACATTTGCAGCAGCATGGATGGACCTAAAGATTATCACACTAAGTGAAGTAGGTCAGAGAACAGCAAACATCACATGGTATCACTTATATGTGAAATCCAAAAGCTGACACAGATGAATGCATTTACAGAGCAGAAACAGACGCAGAGACATAGACAACATGCCTACGGTTACCAAAGGGGAAAAGGGTAGGAGGGGAACGGGGAAGAGATAAATCAGGAGTTTGAGATTAGCTACTTAGATACAAACTACTATACATAAAACATTAAAAAATAAGGTCCTACCGTATAGCACAGGGAACTACATGAAATATCTTACAATAAACCATAATGGAAAAGAATCCGAAAAATAATATATATATATATATAAAATATAAACTGAACCACTTTGCTATAACCAGAAACTAACATAACATTGTAAATCAATTATACTTCAATAAAAATAAATATAAATATCTCCTCCTGGACCACTGTATTCGTTTCCTATGGCTACTATAATGAAGTACCACAGATTGAGTGGCTTAAAACAAACAAAACTGTATTATCTCACAACTGTGGAACCTAAAATCCACACCAAATTGTGTGGAATTTGTGTGAAATTGTGTGAAGTTGTTCACAATTGTGGAACACCAAAATCGAGGTGTTGGCAGGACCATGTTCCACCCAAAATCTGTGGTGAGACTCCTTCCATGACTCTTCCCAGCTCCTGGTGGTAGCTACCAATCCTTTATGTTTCTTGGCTTGCAGCTGCCTCTCCAAGTTCCGCCTTTGTCCTCATGTGGCATTCTCCCTGGGTGTTTCTTCTCCCCTCTTATAAGGACACAAATCATTGTGTATTAAGGGACCACCCTCCTTCAGTATGACCTCATCTTAATTTACATCTTAAGATGTAAATTTCAAAATTACAGTCCCAGGTATTAGGGGTTAGGATGTCTACATAACTTTCAGAGGGACACGATTCAACCTGCACACCACCACATCCCTCCTGCGTCTCCTCCATCTCCGATTCCCTCCCCTGTGATGCTCACTCAAAGCAGCTCCATCTCACCATCTTTGTCTCTGTGCCTCCCCATCTTACTCTGCAGCCCTCCGCAGTCCCGCTGTGCCATGAGGATCGCTTGTGTCACTAACCAGGCCTCCATCGCCAGACTACTGTTACAAACTCCTGACTGGTCTCTCTGCTTTCACTTTTGCCCCTCAAGGCATCCTTTGCACCAAGCCAGAGTGATATTCTTAAATATAAATCAGGTCATGATTTGCTCTACTTAAAATCCCCCTTTATATCACACTTATAAGAAAAGCTAAATTCTCACATGACCTACAAGACAGATTCTTTCTCACCTGCCCCTGCCTACTTCTCTGACATCCTCTCCCCCAACGTCCCCATCACTCATGGATGACTGTTTATAATGACCTTGTTTACTTCCTTATGGTCTCTTCCCTCTCCCTCCCCTAGAATGTGATCTCCAGGAGTTCAGACACCTTGTCCCTCTTTTTATGCGCACCCTCAGTGAACGGGAAGTAGGGTCTTTTGCTTAGCAGGCACCCAAAACCTATGTACTGAATAAGTATACACATTGTGGTAGACAGCCTCCCAGGTGACCCAGTGATCCCTCCTAGTATTCATGCTGTTGCGTAGCTCCCTCTCACATCGCCCAGGGAGGTATGAAAGATGCTGTGATTTTCATCTTGTTCTCTAGGATCCCCTGCTCCGGGGGAACCCGGTTGCCACGCCACGAGGATGCAAGAGCTGTCCTGTGCATAGATATACGGGTAAGAAGCTGAGGCTTCCTGCCAACAGCCACGAAAGGAGCCATCTTGGAAGTGTCGTTTATCCCCATTTATGCGGATGTGTCTTTAGACACAGGTGATCATAGCCCCAGCTGATATTTCAACTATACCTTCATGAGGGACTATGAACCAGAAGCCGCTTCTGAATTCCTGACTCACAGAAAGTGTGAGGCAATACATGCTTATTTTAAAGCACAAAGTTTGGGGAGTAATTTGATATGTATCAACAGATAGTTAATACACTTGTAAATGCTATATTTTTTCTTTAAAAGATAAGATCATAATATCCATACTGCTTACAAAACAACTTTTTCCTGTAAATAGTATATCATGAACACCTTCCAAGTCGATAAATCCCTATCTACAGTAATTTTAATGGATATTCAGAATTTCATTGAATAAATATACCACAACTTAGCTAGCCACTCCTCTAAATCTCACATTTTTCAATATTATACTAAAAATTGCAATGGCCATTTTTGTGAGTAATTCTTTATGACATTTATGGGTTTCTTAAAATAAATTCAGAAGTGAAATTACTGGGTCAAAGAGTATACTTTGAGTAGCACATTTCCAAATTGTGTCTTTAGAAATCTTGTATATGTTTATTTCCAGGAGGATCTGAGAACACCTGCTTAGTAGGCAAGTTCTTCAAAAACTGTTACTATGTTGCCCATCTGATAAGCTTTCAAAATGACCTTTGATTGTTTGAACACTCATCTCTTTGATTCTTAATTACAGCCTTGAAACCATGTTTATGAGCAGCCCTGGGTGGGGAGGTCTCAGAGAGAGAGAGGGCTCTGCCAGCCCATGCGTTTGCCCAGCCCACCATCTCCACCCCAAACAGCCCTTGGGAAGGGCTGGACTGCCTCTGTTTCTAAGCTATCCCTTGCTTTTCTTTCCCTAGGGTCCAGGCAGAGGAGGAGTAAGGGGTTTCCTTCTTGACACCAGGCTTAGTTTGCCCCTGCAGATGAGGGCCCTGGCGTCACTGGTTCCCAGACCGCTGACCCTGTCCTGTGGGGTGGTGGGGTGGGGTCCAGCTGTCTGACCTCTCCACAGCTAAGTGGGGAACCATCCGTTCTCAGATAAGGAAAAATGCTGTCTCTGTTTCCCCATTCCATTCTGCCAAGGTGTTCGAGGAGAAGAAAAGAAATGGTATTCAAATTAGTAATGCCACCAACAGAACTCAGGTTAACTTTGCAGTCAGACTAAGCTATTTAGAGCTCCACCTACCAGAAGGAAGATAGATACCACTGTTCTCAGGGAGGCTTCCTGACCCTCCTGCTTGGGGTCCCCACAGTGGGGAGATCTCCACTGGGCATGCTTCTCTCTGCTTTCTGGAGCAAGGGGAGAAAGCAGAGGAAAGGGGGAGAAGGGAGAGCAGTATCAGGCCAGAGGGGAAGGGAGAAAAAGCAAAGAAAGCTATGAAGGAGAGAGGAAGAAAGGAGGAGAGAGGAAGAACAATGAGGCATATGGGTTATGGGAACACACGGCGGGTTTGTCTGGCGATTAGTGACTTCGCCATAACCTACAACTCAACGCCTAGGGCTGGGAAGAGTAATGTGGATATATGGTAATTCTCTGGGCAGAAGGAATACATTGTGTCACACCCCCGAACAGCAGGCCCTAATCAAACTTTTCCCTTTTCCTCTCCCCTTACTCTCCCAAGCCTATTTTTGAAAAATCCCTTTAATTTCCAGATCTCCGTCTCCGCTCAGGTACCCTATGGAGCACAAGCAGGATGACCAGCCCTTGGTCTGCAGGTTGGTCAAGCCTCTCAACCTGGAGCCCCTCCTGCCTTCCTCTCCATTCTCCCCTGCACCCTGGCTTATTCCAGAAGTCAGTTCCACATTCTGCCCGGAGTTGTGTGGTTTCTTGGAGTCCCCACAACCTCTAAAAGACCCAGCCTACTCACCCAGCATCTACCTAGCCTCCTTTTTTCTCAGCAACGGGACAGATGGTGACTGCCTGGTGGATGTTAGGGCATCAGGATATTGTGAACACACTCACCTGTCCTCTGGAGCTGTCCATCTGAAAGGTTGTTGTTGAATTACGACGCCGGGATTCTTGGCCCCCAGAGGAGAAGAATTCAATCCGGGGCCAGAGACGAGGCTTGATCGCTCAGAGCTTTTGTGTAATAAAGTTTTATTAAAGCATAAAGAAAATAGAGAAAGCTTCTGACATAGGCATCAGAAGGGGGCAGAAAGAGTACCCCCCTGCTAGTCTTTAGCTGGATGTTATATAGTCACCAGCAGTCTGTTAATGAAAGAAAGGAACGTCTCAAAACTCAGAATGGCACCAGGCCCCTCACCCATAAGATGTATTTTAGGATAACCTTGGCTCCAAATGGTTTATCTTGGGCCATAAAATGATTAACTTGAATCTTGAAGAAGGGCAGATCACCATACGAATAGTTTCATTTACATAGATTAGAGGAACAATATCGGAGTATAACATACTGGTTTACCAAGTAGGTTGAGCCCAAAAGGCGGAGCTGACTTGAAGACAGAGTTTGGGGTAAATGCATAGTACATTAGCATAGCTTAAGATAAACATTTCCATAAGAAAAGGCATTGGTTAACTTCAGGTGAAACCAGGTATCATTATGGCAACACAGAATTTTAAGAGAAACCTCCTTTTAAGTTTGTATAGAGAAGGAAAAAATATCGCTAGTTTGTTTCCTCCTGCCGCTTAAGAGAGAGAAAATGGCTGACACTTGCAGGCTCTGTTTGGAGACTCCTGGCCTTCCTGCCTGTTACCCTCTCACATTCCAGGCCCAAATGTGGGATGCCCAGCTTCCTTCCAGGTAATGAGAATTCAACCTTTTATATACCCAGTGTGTGTTTTTACGTTCTCCCACAATTCAGTTATCTTCTAGAGCTGGGGCCGAGAGGAAGAGGAGAAAAGGGGCCCCTGGCCCTCCCCTGCGCTTAGAGGCACTGAACCCTAAGAAAACTGAAACCCGAGGTGAATGGCTTGCTCAAGGTCATGGGGTCAGCAGAACTGAGGTAGGATCGCAGCTTTGATTCCAGAACCAATTCAAATCTCTTCCATACCCCATGCTCAGGGCCAGATTATAATTTCCCTAGGCCCTAGACACTTGCATTTTGGTAGGCTCCTTCTACCATAAAAATTCTTTAAAATGAGCAAAGAAAGTATAATAATTTCTTTGTATTTTAGGGACTTTAACCAGGACATCTTCTAGTTGGTATTAGGAATGTTTGGTGGATTTCCAGACTTTTATTTTTTAAACACATCATGGACTCCAATCTGGTCAGCCATCAACCAAGGCTGAGGCATCTCTGACTGAGGCATTTTGTTTAATTTTGTTTTTTAAAATCATGTATTTGCTACAAAGTATTGGACTTGTCTCAATGGGAATGGTATTAAAAAATGATATATTATATGCATCATAATAAATCAATCTTGTAAAAAAAGATACTTTATGATTGCATTGGTATAAAGACAAATATAATCCTGGCTGGATTCATTATTCTATATTCATTATTTCTTCTGATTTTAAAATCAAAACCTTTTTATGGCCCCTAAGGCTACCCATTCCAGTGTTCTGGCCTGGAGAATTCCATGGACTGTATAGTCCATGGAGTTGCAAAGAGTTGGACACAACTGAGCGACTTTCATTTTGCTTCAAAGTCCCAAGGGCCCTAGAGCGTGTCTGCTGTCCCAAGGGACCAGGGGCCCACCCTGCAGCCTTGCAGTGAATGCTCTGCACAGATACACCTGCACAGGCCTGCTTTTCAAAGCGTTTCCACAGCTGTTGAGGGAGATGAGATTATTAGGAAGGAAAAAAGATCTAGTTGATTAATAATGTAAAACGCCTGTGTGCCTTACAGACCTCCAGCTGGGAAACACACAAAAGCCACAGTTGACCTGACAAATGGCCAAGGAGCTGGAGCTGGGTTTCCCCTGGGACGCTCACCCACCTCTGAGTCCCCACCGCCCCAGCCCACGCTGATGAAACACCTGGAGAATTCCATGGACTGTATAGTCCATGGAGTTGCAAAGAGTTGGACACAACTGAGCGACTTTCATTTTGCTTCAAAGTCCCAAGGGCCCTAGAGCGTGTCTGCTGTCCCAAGGGACCAGGGGCCCACCCTGCAGCCTTGCAGTGAATGCTCTGCACAGATACACCTGCACAGGCCTGCTTTTCAAAGCGTTTCCACAGCTGTTGAGGGAGATGAGATTATTAGGAAGGAAAAAAGATCTAGTTGATTAATAATGTAAAACGCCTGTGTGCCTTACAGACCTCCAGCTGGGAAACACACAAAAGCCACAGTTGACCTGACAAATGGCCAAGGAGCTGGAGCTGGGTTTCCCCTGGGACGCTCACCCACCTCTGAGTCCCCACCGCCCCAGCCCACGCTGATGAAACTAGCGTCACCAAACATCTGTCTCCTGCCACTACAGAGCAAACACTCCCTTTCTCTCCTGGTGAGTCGACATCAAGGACTTTCATCACGTAGATCAAGAGGAGGTGTGCTGTGACCAGGGACAGCTTCCCTGTTCCAAGATGATACTGGGAGATGGCGTTCAGTTACGAAGCTGAGTTACTCTTTCTGTGAGAGCCTTTGGAGATGCCAGGTAATGGCTTCTATACCTCTACTGCAGGTAATTGCAAGAGTCACAGCCTGTCTTTTTGCCTTCAGGGAGGAGGCATCTAGAGCAGTCATGGCGAATGTGGGTTGCACGTGCACCAGATCCCTGCCCAGACTGGAGCAGACAGTCTCATTCAGTCACGCATTCCGTCTGCAGAGACTGGGGTCGGGCTTGGAATCCTTCGCAGCCCGGATAGTGCAAGTCCACCCATGGGATACCTGCTAGCCCTCTCTGATCTCAACCATTCTCTTCAGCCCTTACATCCTCCTCTCTTTTTGTAACTTTAAAGGAATACGTGCATGAGAAACCCAAACAGTGCTGCATATTTTTAACCCTTGAAATAATTATAGCTATATACATACACTTATGTATGTAATCACTGTTCCCATTTCACAAAGGCAGGAAATGAGGCTTGAAGAGGTTAAATATTTAACCCAGAACATGCTGCTGCTGCTAAGTCACTTCAGTCGTGTCCGACTCTGTGCGAACCCATAGACGGCAGTCCACCAGGCTCCCCCATCCCCAGGACTCTCCAGGCAAGAACACTGGAGTGGGCTGCCATCTCCTTCTCCAATGCATGAAAGTGAAAAGTGAAAGGGAAGTCGCTCAGTCGTGTCCGACTCCGAGNCATAGACGGCAGTCCACCAGGCTCCCCCATCCCCAGGACTCTCCAGGCAAGAACACTGGAGTGGGCTGCCATCTCCTTCTCCAATGCATGAAAGTGAAAAGTGAAAGGGAAGTCGCTCAGTCGTGTCCGACTCCCAGAGACCCCATGGACTGCAGCCCACCAGGCTCCCCCGTCCATAGGATTTGCCAGGCAAGAGTATTGGAGTGGGATGCCATTATCACTAATAAATGGTAGAGCTGGGGTTTGAATACAAGCTGACTCAAAAGCCCAGAACATAGCTTAATGGAGATGTGAGCTCTAAAAGAGATGCCTTAAATTAATGATGAAACATTGACTCTGGAATTCCTGGCAATGGGGAGTTAGGGAAATTGAGGTATCATTACCCCAGAACCACATCACGTGAGAATGCTTAGTGAGACTGAGATCTTAATTTGTCTTCCCATCAAAGGCTCAAGATGCGATGTGAAGTCTTTAAAAGAAAGGGAAGCAGGCTTCTCTGGGGCACCTGCATCTGCTTCCCCAGGGCCGCATCTGCCTCTCTCCAGATGCTCTCAGCTGCCTGCCTATTGGCTCCTTGGGAGTCCCTGGAAGTATCTGCAAAGGAGTCCAGTCTCCCGGGTGGCCTTTGCATCAATTGCTGACCTTCTTCTCAACCCCGAGGACCCAGAGTTACAGGAAAGTTCCCCACGTCTATAATTCCACCAGTCATCTCCCTGCAGGAAAGCTTTAGATCTGTAAGTCATGCACCTGAAAGAGGTTAGAATGAAGTAGGAGAAAGACAAGCAAAGAACCAGCCCCATCCAGCATCTGGGAAGTATGGTGGTGAGACGGGGCCACTGGAATGGACCCTGCCCCTCAGGGTCAGCCCCTGCAAAACAGAGCACCAGAGGGGGGGCGTCTGAGGGGAACTGCTTATCCTCCTTTCTGGTCCTCCTTCTCTTGGCATTCCATCCTCCGCTATGGTCTTTCTCTCTGGTCCACGCCATTGCGATTCACAAGTCCCCATCTGTGTGACCCGCTCCCCTACCATGGCACTTGACCTAGACTTCTCTATGGGAAATGAGGTGAGGATGGGGTGGGGGGAGGATATGAGTCCTCACTAAGCACTTAGTATGTGCAAGTACTTTATATATCTTGTTTCATTTTTGCCTTTGAACTGGCTGTACAATTTGAATTTCATAATACAAATGAAAGCCAAAGAGATTAAGCAATTTGTCCCCAGAGCTAGAAAGCAGTGCTTAACAGTCTTGTTCTGAGTCTGTCTGACTGCATTGTCCAGACAAGACCTTCCCTCCCATCTCCCTGTTCCTGTCCCAGGCTCCAAGCTATCACCTTGCTGAGTTTTAGCCCTTCTGGATGACAGCCTCCTTTCAGTGGGATCACCAGTGCATCAGAATCACTGTCAGGGCATGTTAAACGCACTCTCTCCCCAGACCCTGATTTCAGAGTGTGGGTGGAAACTGAGAATTTGCTTTTCTGTGTTTTTTCTGGGGGTAGGGAGTTGGGTTTTATTTTTAAGAATTTTGGCCACCACTCAGTGTGGACTCCTAGTTTGCCAACCTGGGACCAAACCGCACCCCCTGCAGTGGAAGCACTGAAAGTGCAGAATCTTAACCACTGGACCACCGGGGAAGTCCCAAATTCCCATTTCTAATGAGCTCTCACCTGCTGCTGCTGCGGGGTTGCAGGGAAACCACACTTTGAGAACCGCTGCTTTAAATCGTAAGATTGGATACCTAATGGTGGAGTTTCAACCTTCTAGCAGGAAAATATTTGGGGCTCCAGAGCTTTTTCCAGTGACCCTGGAAACACATCAAGTAGACAGCTGCTTCCGCATCCCTGGTCAGCCTGCTTTTGCTCAAGTCTTTGATGTGCTTTAAGGTGGAGCCAGAGAGAACGCTCAGTAACATGATCTTAGGAGAAAGGCACTCGGGTGCCTGGTCTCTAGCCCTGGCTGCACTGAGGGCTGGAACTGCCCAAGCACGTGAAAAATAAGAGGAAAGGCCAGGGCGGCAGCTGCGGGCTGTTTCAAAGACTACGGCTAAGCTTTTCATCAGCTGGAGCCCTATTTGCCCTCAGGGTGAGTCTGACGGGGGCTGACAGGCCACAGCAGATGCCGAGCAATCACAACAGCTGTCTCCACCTGCCCTGTAATCAACACAAAACAGCAAGGAAGTTAAAAGCCTCCTTTTAACTGCTCGCCTCAGGGATTCCCACCCATGGCTGGCGGAGCTGACACACAGAGGGCGGAGGAAGGAGCATCCTGCTCACCCAGGCTGCCCCAGAAACACTCTCCTTACTGGGGTAGGAATTCCAGGATCAAGAGGAGTTAAGGAATGAGGGCAGCGTCTAAATGCCCACGGAGGTGCAAATAGCAGCCCTTGCCCATTCTAATAGGAGCTAACATTTTGGGGGGCTGCGCTGGGTCTTGGTCACAGTGTGTGTGTGTGTGTGTGTGTGTGTTCTCAGTGGTGTCTGATTCTTTGCGACTCTTTGGACTGTAGCCTGCCAGGCTCCTCTGTCCATGGGATTTTTCAGGCAAGAATACTGGAGTAGATTGCCATTTCCTCCTCCGGGAGCTCTTCCCGATCCAGGAATCGAACCTGCGTCTCCCTGCATTGCAGGCGGATATTTTACTTGCTGAGTCACTGGGGAAGCCACGGCGTGTGGCTACTAAGTAGCAGAGCTGGGATCTGAGTTGAAACCTGTCTTCTCCAGATGCCATGCTCTGTAACACTGCCTCCCTTCTGAAGTTGGACTCCCACTGTTGGATTCATTCATTCATATTGATGTATGCATTCACTCACTTAACCATTTTAGGCACTGAGAATCAGAAAGGAAGATCTAGTCTTTACACTCAAGAAATTCACAGATGTGGAGAAGAAAAGCAAGTGATTCACAAAGGGAGAAATGCTATGAAGAGCAAGTATAAGGATGCAAGGACTGAGGGTGTTAGATGAGGGCGGCTCACCCACGTGGGCAGGGACAGGGCCCTGGAGACGCTGTTAGCGGCAGTAACACTTGAACAAACGAACGAAGGAGTTACTCTCCTGACTGCCAGTGAAGGGCTGGCTTAGTCTGGATGAGGCACAGGTGAGGGCAGGCTATCGATCCCACTGAGGAGGCTGGAGAGCTTCTTTGTCCAGTGGTTCTCAACTCTGTTGCACAATGGAATCATCTGGAGAAGTTCTAAAAGGCCCTATGCCCTGGCCCATGCCAGTCAATCAGAATCCTGGGGCAGGGACTCCCCAGGTGATATCAGCATGTAGCAGAGTTTGACAGCCACTGTTCTAGATGGTCCATGGGTCCTCCAATAGAGCTTCTCAGCCTCTCACCCATTGCTTGTTCCTGTTTCCCATCGAATGAGCCAAGTTTCAAGGAAAACTAGAGCGGGCCCCTGGTGAGTCTGAATTTTCAAGCAGAGGAGTTTTAAAGGCCCGGGAGTCTTCCCTGGTGGTCCAGTTGTTAAGACTTCACCTTCCAATGCAGGGGGTATGGATTCCTGATTGGGGAACTAAGATCTCACATGACTCCAGGCCAAAAGATCAAAACAAAACAGAAGCAATATCATAAGAATTCAATAAAGACGTTTTTAAATGGCCCACATAAAAAATCTTTAAAAAATAAAATTAAAGGCTTGTGAATACCAGTTATGCTTTTGTGACTTCTTCCAGCTGAAGGTTGAAATTTCAGATGAGAAAAGTGGTTGTGAGAAGGAAACAGCTGGATAAATACGTAGCATGAGAAAGTAACTCCAGATCTAGATTTATCTTTAGCCCTTTCCATGCACAAACAATTATACAGTCAGATCTTGGGATCTGGTACTCTGACCCATGACTGATGCCAAAGAAACGGTTGCCTCCTAGCAAGGAACTCAGTGCATCTCAGGAAGATGTGGAATAACCTTTTTAGTAAGAGAATGGTAACAACAGCAATGACTACTTTTGAGTTCCTAGCTAAGAACTGCTCCAGGACAAATACTACTCCTTTAATCCTTACAACAAATTCAAGAGGTAAATATTAGGTTGGTGTAAAAGTAATTGTGGCTTTTACATTGTTGAAATTTGACATTTGATATTGGAATATATTCTTAATAAATGGTTATGTTATATATCATCTACTGTATTCACCTGACTGCTCGCCAACCGACCATCACTTCATCAAGCATCTCGGCAACTTTTTGCAGGGAAAATGCTTCCACAATCAGCAAGAGGCAGAAAATGCTTTCCAGGAGTTTGTCAAATCCCAAAGCACAAATATTTATGTTACAGGAATAAACAAACTTCTTTCTCACTGGCAAAAATGTGTTTGTTGATTATACTGGTTCCTATTTTGATTAATAAAGATGTATTTGAGCCTAGTTATAATGATTTAAATTTCATGGTCTAAAACCACTATTAGATTTGCACCAACCTATTATTATTATTATTATTATTATTGGCATTCTAGAAAGGAGGAAATGGAGATCTAGAGAGGCCACTCAACCAATAAGTGGCAGAAGCAAGATTTGAACTCAAATTCCAAAGTTCTTCCCACTGGACTATGCTTACCTCTATTGAGTATAAGGGGGTAACTGACATGAAAAAGGGAAATTTAACCTAGAATTTAAGGGGGTGAAGGAAACCAGATAGTACTGCAAAACCAGATGCAGTAGAAGACTCTCTCTTCCAAATAGTTCTTCTCTATTTGATGCTTTTATAAGTAACTGTAAAATCACACTTCCCATCTTTTAAAAAACTCTCCCTTGACCCCACTGCACCCTCTGATTACTTCCAGTTCTCTGAAAAGCACGAAGTTGTTAGTGTCAATGTGAGAAGTGTCTGAGATGAGCTGTGGGGTGGCATGGGAACGTCCTCTGGACTGGGGGGCTCTGTGCCCTTCAAGGTGCTGGTGGGGAGGTTAACCCTGTCTTCCTTTCCCCATTTCTATCTCTACCTCTCCAGGAAGGCCTGTGTTGAGGCTAGGGCAGATGGGAGGGGTAGGGAACGGAGGCTAAGAGCTGAGGTCAGAGCCTAGGTCCTGCTCACTGGAGGGCAAGCCAGAGCTGCCTGAGATGCAGTCATTTTTCAGACCATATTCTCCCAATATCCTGGGTTATTTATGTGGGATCTGAAAGAAACAAACATTTGCAGAAAACCCACAGTATCTTAGACATTGTGCTAAGTGTTGAACATACTTTGTTTCATTTACACATTAAACAATGTCACATGTCGCAGGAAAGGATGTCTTCTTTTAAAGAGGCACAGAGCGATTAGGAGTTCTTGATAGAGGCACTCAGGACATGTTGAGCCAAAACTTCAAACCAGGAAAGAGCCTAGGAGGAACCTGCCTTGCTGGCTTTTTCTCAGAGTATCCCAAAGAATTGGTGGGCTGGAGGAGATGGTGGCTCAGTGGCCGAAGTGACCTGAAACCCCCTTAGACTGTCATGTCATGTCTCATCCCCTGGAGATGGACAACCTGACTCCAGCCCAGATGCTGAGCCAGCCCACGGGAACGTGGTACCCTGATCACCAAGTCCACACACCTCATAACCGCACGTCAGGAGTACCAGATGCCACAGAAGTGGTTTGAATTTTGGAAGAAAGGAGATAAGTGAGACTGTTTCTTCGACCCTCAGACCTGAGAGAGACAAGCTCAGCATCTGGGAGACGAATCCCAAGAATTCGTGGAGATGCTCCACAGACCCCTGAAGATTTCTGTTCCCAGTTGCTAAAGGATAGAGGTGTCCTAAACGTGGGTTCGATCCCTGATCTGGGAAGATCTCACATATGGCACAGCAAATATGCCTGTGAGCCACAGCTGTTGAGGCTGTGCTCTAGAGCCTGGAGGCCACAGCTGCTGAAGCCTCAGTGCCTAGAACCTGTGCTCTGCAACAAGGGAGGCCCCCGCACTGAGCAGCCTGCGCACCACATTTGGAGAGAAGCCCCTGATCTCCGCAACTAGAGAAAAGCCCAAACAGCAACAAAGGCCCAGCAGAGCCAAACATAAACAAACGTTTAAAACTGTGTATTTTTAAAAAAGGATAGCGGTCTCCTAATGTCTAAATGTGACTTATTTCCCCGTGGCTCCTCATGAAGGGAGGATGGAAGTCTGCCACCATTTGCAGCTCCCCCAGCAGTGGGGCAGCTCTGTTGTGATAATGGGGTGATCTGGAATAGCCAGGGTTGCAGTTCAGAACCCACAGATGGGCATGTTCTCAGTCCATATGCAGAAAATCCCATCAGCCCACCAACCACATTCCCCTCCAAGGCAGGGCTTCCTGCTCTCAGCACATCTGAGCTGCCCACCTCAAGACATCCCTGAACACAGAACACAAAAGAAACTGGTGTTGTCCTTTTCCAAGGAAGGCTTAGAAATGGCTTCACCCGTTTAGCAACAAGCAGGGACCACAAGGCATGTCCTTGCTTTCAAAGACTCTACTACATAGCTGAGAGCATGGAAAGAAACCACAAAGCAGGTTATTAAGGATCAAAAGGAGCACCCCAGACAATAAGCACTTGAGCTATTGGAAGAAGACCCATCTCTGGAGACCGGCATGCTGTTGAGAAGGCTTAATGACAGATGTGGGACTGGGGCTGGGCCTTGGGTAAGAAGGATTTTTCAGAGAGACAAATGGAAAAGGTTTTGGTTTTTTTTTTCCAGATGGAGTGGCTGGCAGGAGTGAAGACGTGAGAGCAGGAAAGTGAGGAGCAGGTTTGGAGAGGAGGAGGAAGATACAATTTGAAGGGCAATCTGGGTATAAGCGGAAACAGAGGCAGGAGATGCTGAGGAAACTGCCTGCCAGGCCATTGAGGGTGGTGAGGATGGCCAGGGACTGATGAATGGGAGGCTCAGGCTTGATCCTGTGGACACTGGAGAGGAGTTGCAGGATCTTGAGTCTGAGGGTTGTCTGTTCAACTTGGCAGAGGCATGCAGCGTGGACCATGAGGTGGCAATAAGGATGTAGCCATGCAGAGGTGAGAAGAGTGGAGGTCGGGACCCAGATCGTTCGTGGAGGCCACAGGCGCAGACAGCAGCGGAGAGAGGCAGGTTCCAAGGGAAGAAGGCACGAAGGGGTGATGTGACTCACTCTCCTGTGGGAGCAGAGGGAAAGACAGGAGTCTGAGGTGGCTCTCACTCTCCAGCTAGAGTGACTGAAGAAAAGGAGTGATAGAATCAGGAAAGGGAAGGTGTAGAGGGGGAGGGGCTGCTTTTCAGGGGAATCCGCAGGGAATGTAGAATGCAGGCTGCAGTGTGTGGAATAGGCAATGAGGAATCCAGAGTGGGAGATGGGTCTTGAGAAGGTTTCTCTGCAAATCTCGGGATGACGCAGCAATATCAGATGCTCCCTGGGGAAGGCTCAGTGCAAATGCACAGCCATCCCCACCTCCCAGACCCTTCTTGTTTTCCCACCCCATCATTTAATTATTTCACTGCTAGATCATAAGTGTCATGTAATAACATCATGGCCGCCAAAAGCAGTTGAACAGTAAAAAGGTTAATTGCATTTATTTAAAAAAAAAAAAAAAAACTCTGCCAAAATAAGGTACTCAAACCATTGGGCAGACTAGCTGAAAGCTAATGTTGTGACTAAATTGAATTTCAAATGAATTTTACCTCCATAGTTCATTTTGCTAATTTGATTCTCTGCATCCTGTAATTTGTTGACAGTGATTGATTATTTAAGTGAATAATATCTGTGTATGGAAATCATTTAGTAATAGAAAATGCCATACATGATCATAACATTAATGAGTATTGTTTATTTGAATTTTCATCACCTACTTAGTCCGTTGAAGGTACTGGGAAATCAGAGCCACCCCACAAATTCAGGGGACCACCATGACTGGTCCCAAGGACACTGGGGTGATTTTCACACCAAGGGCAAGATAGGTACCTATATCTTTAAGACATCAGACCACAGTTTCACATAATTCATGGGCCATCTAGCACTACTTTTTTTCTCAGCAAAAAAAAAAAAAATCAGAAACACAGATTTCTGGGTTTGGAATCTCTGCTTCTCTTTTGGATGGACTACTGGCTATGCTGATGATGAGAGAAACATGACTTGTGTGTGGGGAGCACAGAGGAAAGGTGAAGAGAAGTTATCCGAATAGAGCTACGACCACTCACACACACACACACACACACACACACACACACACACACCCTGAAATTCTCAAATCTCAATGTGCATCAGAATCACCTGGATGCTAATTTAAAGTGTTGATTCCAAGACTCTACTCTTAAGGACACATAGGAAGGTGTCCTAAGATGTGCATGTGAAATAAGCACCTACATGCACGCTCAGTTGTGTCTGATTCTTTGAGACTCCATCGACTGTAGCCCACCAGGCTCCTCTGTTCATGGGATTCTCCAGGCAAGAATCCGGGAGTGGGTTGCCATTTCCTTCTCCAGGGGATCTTCCCATGGAGGGGTCTTCCCAGGGATCAAACCGGCATGTCCTGCATCAGCAGGTGGATTCTTTTACCACTGAGCCACCTAGGAAGCCCCGAGAAAAGCACCTGCTGCTGCTCCTGCTGCTAAGTCCCTTCAGTCATGTCCAACCCTGTGCGACCCCATAGACAGCAGCCTACCAGGCTCCCCCATCCCTGGGATTCTCCAGGCAAGACCACTGGAGTGGGTTGCCATTTCCTTCTCCAATGCATGAAAGTGAAAAGTGAAAGTGAAGTTGCTCAGTCTTGTCCAACTCTTCGAGACCCCATGGACAGCAGCCTACCAGGCTCCTCTGTCCATGGGATTCTCCAGGCAAGAGTACTGGAGTGGGGTGCCATCACCTTCTCCGAGAAAAGCACCTAGAGTGATGCTAATCTGGGTGGCTCTTAATGACACTTTGAGAAACACTTTGCGTCCCTAAACATTCATTGTGACCTGCCTCAAACTCTTTTCCCAACTTTTTTTTGATCCATTCTACTCCTTGTTTCTCCTCTTCCTCCTCAAAACAATGTCATGAAATAATTCCTATTATTATCTCTATGCTCTGATCGAGGAAACTGAGGCACAGAGAGGTTAAGCGTTTAGTGATTACAAGTCCAGATTCTGGTAACAAACCTGCAAAAGAATCTTGCTTTTGATTCCTAACTGGGTAATCTTGGGCAAGAAAATTACTTAACCACTCTGACTTCAGTTTCTTCAATGGCAAATGGGCTGTTGGTCCCTCCCCAGTAGAGGATTAAGTGGGCTTAGGTAGTGTATATAATAGCTAGTGCCCAGTAAACATCCAATGAACTGCAGCTGTTACTCTTAGCTGGCTCTGAAGATGAACTCCACCCAGAATCAGACCAAGAGAAGCAGGGAGCATGGACAACAAGATGGCCAGCCCAGAATTTTGAACTATATGAATATATGACGTATTGAGAAAACTAATAATAATCAGAAGTAGAAAAAAGTGTACTAATAGCAATTTATTTATTCATTCACAAAACAAATGTTTTCTGAATTCCTGCTATATGCCAGGCCCTCTTCTAAGTGCTAAGGACTTAATAATGAAAATGCAGGCCAATTAAGAAGAATGAAATAATACCATCTGCGGCAACATGGATGAACCCAGAGACTGTCATACCGAGTGAAGTAAGTCAGACAGGAGGAGAAATAGTGTTTGACATCGCTTATACGTGGAATCAAAAAAGAAATGATACAAATAAACTTACTTACAAAACAGAAAGAAACTCATAGACTCAGAGAATGAATTTATGGTTGCTGGGGTCAGGGCAGGGAGGGATTGTTAGGGAGTTTAGGATGGACATGTACACACTGCTTTATTTAAAATGGGTAACCAGCAAGTTCCTACTGTCTAGCACAGGGAACTCTGCTCAATGTTATGGAGCAGCCTGGATGGAAGGGGATTTTGAGGAAGAATGGACACGTGCACATGTGTGGCTGAGTCCCTTTGCTGCTCACCTGAAACCATCACAACACTGTTTGTTAACAGATGTTGTTTAGTCACTATGTCCAACTCTTTTGCAACCCCATGGACTGTAGCCCATCAGGCTTCTCTGTCCATGGGATTTCCCAGGCAAGAAAACTGAAGTGGGATGCTATTTCCTTTCCAGGGGATCTTCCCAACCCAGGAATCTAATCTGTGTCCCCTGCATTGGCGAGCAGATTCTTTACCACTGAGCCACCAGGAAAGTGGCTATACCCCAGTACAAAACAAAAGTTAGAAAAAAGAAGAAAGAAACATGTAGACAAGAATCCCTGTCCTTAAGTGCTTATATTCTAGTGAGAGAGAAGCAATAAACGTAATAAGTGAAGGAAGGATAGAGCATGCTAGAAAGTAATAGACGCTATGAGGGGATGTCAAGCAGAGGAAGCAAAGCAGGAATGCAGAGGGCTTCATTTTTAAAACAGTGGTCACGGTAGGCCTCTCTGGTGTGGAGATGATCTGCAGCGGCTTGAAGCAGGGCTTGGGTTTCTAGCCAGAGATGGAGGTCGAGTCGCGGCAATGCGCGCACCAAATCCTAGCCACTGGACCGGTGGTCAGCGACAAGGCCCTGGCTTTTTTGGCTTTGCAGAAAAGAATTCCCACAAAGACGGAAAGTAGTAAAACAAGGGGCGTGTCATTAGGAGGAAAAGCAGTACAGTACACGTGGATAGAAACACGAGTGGACCGAGTTGTGCCCTCGTGGCAATTTAAATCACATATGTGGGGTGGTTCTTCCCGGTTTCCTTTGATTTTGACTTTCCCAGTTCAGAGTCCATATTTGGTTTATCTCAGGATCCTCCCATGTGTATGCACACATCTCTTAGCCAAGATGGAGTCTACTGAAGAGGCAATGGGTAGTTAGCTTCACTTAGCATCTCCCCCCTTTGGACCTCCAAGGAGTCTTTCTATACCTGTGTAGACGAGAAGGTCTCTTGACTTCGAGAAAGAGAAATAGGTGGCCTCTTATCTCCTATCTGGGCAGGGCCCAGCCTTCTTCCTCAATTGTCCTGCTATTTTTGTCTTGGAGTATCAGTCCACAGAGAATGAACCCCAGCTGTTTGCTCCGAGGGGCCCATTAATCTCCTAACCCAGTGAAGTTGCAACAGACTTCTGTGGGTCCCAGGAGTAAGCAGCAGACATCTGGGAAAGGGCGTTCAGGCAGAGGGAACGGACAGGGCAAGAGTCTCAGCGAGAAGGTACTTGCATATTCAAGGGAACAGAGAGGAGGCCTTTGTGGCTGGATAGACAAGACAGAGAGAAGTAGGAGAGAGAGCCAGAGAGGAAGGGCAGGGAAGTGGAAGATCAGATAGAGCCTTGAAGGTCAAGGTTAAAAAGTGGGGGGCTTTTATTTTTAGTTCAGTTGAAACCACTGGCAGCTTTGAGTAGCGTGAAATGATATAGCTTAAAGGATTGCTCTGGTTTGTGCATTGAGAAAGGTCCATGGGGAGGTAAGGATGGAAATGGGAAGATGAATTAGGAAGCTATTACAATCATCCAGGTGAGAGATTACAGTGACTGCATTTGTGTCTTAGGGCTGTCATAACAAATTACCACAAGCTAGGTGACTTAAAACAATAAAAATGTATTATCTCATAGTTTTGGAGGCTAGAAGTCTCCAGTCAAGGTGTCAACAGGACTGTGCTCTCTACAAAGCCTGCAGAAGAGAACCCTTCCTTGCCTTCTCCAGCTTCTGGTGGCTCCAGGTATCCCTTCGTTTCAGATCACAAAACTCTGATGTCTGCCTCCATCTTCCTATGGATTTCTCCATGTGTCCATGTGTCTCTGATCCCCCTCTGCCCTTCTCTAATAAGGACACTCATCATTGGATTTAGAGCCCACCCCAAACCCAAGATGATCTCATCTTAAGATTCTCAATTACACCTACAGGTGGTGACTTCAGCCATGAAATCAGGGTTTCCATCAGGAAACCCTCTTTCCAAACAAGAACACATTCACTGGCTCCAAAGGTTAGGATTTGGACATGTCACTTGGGGGCCCATAATTCAGTCTACTATAGTAGCTTAGAACCAAGATGATAGCAGTGAAGATCTTGGAAAACTTATTGGTAACTTTTGAAGATAGATCCAACAGGATTTGAGGAGTAAGAGAATGAGGAGTCAAGAATGACTCCACGGTTTTTGGCTGAGCAAATACAATGATGGAGCTGCCACTGATTGAGACTGAAAAGGCTGCAAGTGGATCAGATTCAGAGGCAACTGTAGGCTAGAAGTTCAGTTTTGAACATCTGAAGCTTGAGATGATTGTTAGGCATCCAAATGGAGATGCCAGATAGGCAAACAGAAATAAATACTCGAATTAAGAGGAGAGTTGTAGGCTAGAGGCACAAGTTTTTGAGTCAAAAGCAAATAGAGGATATTTAAAGTAGTAAAGTTGGATGAGACTGTCTCAGTGGTGAGCGCGTCAGGAGGACAGAAAGAATCTGTGCCCAGCGCCTATGCTGGGCTGTGAGCAGAGGTACATTTGATGCTTCCTGCTCCCAAGTAACCCACAGTCCAAGGTGGGAGACAGATAGAACAAAGATCCATGCTCAACTGCTGGCCACTCTTCTCAAACCAGTAGCCAGGTCACCATGGGAATGACCAGTTTTCTTCCACATATCCTCCAAGTGGCCAGTGATCAGGACTTCTGTTTTTATACACTCTCCAAAAAGGACCTGGGCAATAGTGCACCACCAGAAGATGCTACAGAGGATGGTTCACATTTAAAAAATTTTTTCTAAACAAGCGATCAGTTGGATGCATCAACTCAGATCAAAATAACTCTGCCTAATGGAATGGCATTGCCAACCTGTATCACTGTCTGCAACCTTCAACCCCCATTCCTATTTGTTTAAAAATGAGATGCAACAAATATAGTGGCAGCTTGTCATGAAATATTTTCTCCCTAAATCCAATATACCATGTGTGATTCAAATCTAATTATACTCTTTAAAAATTAAAATGAGTCCTTCTGTTTCTAGTATGGCCATTTGTTCTTATCAAGTTTGACTTCACAATGAAGAGATTATAAGGTCTACTGAGAACTTTCACCCATTCTGGAAAATTGTGTGTTTCTGCAGAGGGTTGATAGGGCCAGGTCCTGGCATAGGCAGGAGTGGTCGGTACAAGCAAAATCAAGGGCAAGGGTGTCATATTTTGTTGACTGTCAGTTTAGTTATGTTGTATGGCCACGGAACGTAAGTCCTTGAAGTTATGCTTAGGACGTAAAGGGAGGCAGTGTTTTGCCTACAGTACTGGAGTTTCAACTGGTACAGCTAATTCATACATTGATTCAGTTCAGTTCGGTTCAGTCGCTCAGTCGTGTGTGACTCTGCGACTCCATGGACTGCAGCATGCCTGGCTTCCCTGTCCATCACCAACTCCCGGAGCTACTCAAACTCATGTCCATTGAGTCAATAATGCCATCTAACCATGTTATCCTCTATCGTTCCCTTCTCCTAACCGCCTTTAATCATTCCCAGCATCAGTCTTTTCAAATGAGTCAGTTCTTCACATCAGGTGACCAAAGTATTGGAGTTTCAGCTTCAGCATCAGGTCTTCCAATGAATATTCAGGATTGATTTCCTTTCAGAGGGACTGGTTGCATCTCCTTGTAGTTCAAGGAACTCTCAAGAGTATTCTCCTACACCATAGTTCAAAAGCATCAATTATTTGTGGCGCTCAGCTTTCTTTATAGTCCAACTCTCACATCCATACGTGACTATTGGAAAAATCAAAGCTTTGACTAGATTGACCTTTGTCTCTAAGTAATGTCTCTGCTTTTTTAATATGCTGTCTAGGTTAGTCATAACTTTTCTTCCAAGGAGCAAGTATCTTTTAATTTCATGGCTGAAGTCACCATCTGCAATGATTTTAGAGCCCCCCATAATAAAGTCGGTCACTGTTTCCATTGTTTCCCCTTCTATTTCCCATGAAGTGATGGGACAAGATGCCATGATCTTAGTTTTCAGAATGTTGAGCTTTAAGCCAAATTTTTCACTCTCCTCTTTCACTTTCATCAAGAGGGTCTTTAGTTCTTCTTCACTTTCTTCCATAAAGGTGGTATCATCTGGATATCTGAGGTTATTGATATTTCTCCTGGCAATCTTGATTTCTGCTTGTGCTTCTTCCAGCCTAGTGTTTCTCATGATGTACTCTGCATATAAGTTAAATAAGCAGGGTGACAATATACAGCCTTGACGTACTCCTTTCCCGATTTGGAACCAGTCTGTTGTTCCAAGTCCAATTCTAACTTTTGCTTCTTGACCTGCATACAGATTTCTCAGGAGGCGGGTAAGGTGGTTTGGTATTCCCATCTCTTGAAGAATTTTCCACAGTTGGTTGTGATCCACACAAATACTTTGGCATAGTCAACAAAGCAAAAGTAGATGTTTTTCTGGAACTCTCTCGCTTTTTTCAATAATCCAACAATGATTAAGGCGTGCATATTCTCCTACCTCTGGAGAAAGAAATGGCAACCCACTCCAGTATTCTTGCCTGGAAAATCCCATGGATGGAGGAGCCTGGCAGGTTACAATCATGGGTCGCAAAGAGTCTGTCATGATTTCACTTTTACTTTCATTCTCCAACCTAGTCATACCTCATAAGGGAGCAAAGCCTTCAAATAAATGCACAAACATATTGCAAGGATATTACCTGCAGCACTCTTAGCATAAAGAGCATAAAATGGTAAGCAACCTAAAAGTCCATCAACAAACACATTTTTTTTATACCATCCATAAAACAGAATACTATGTAGCTTATGAAAGACTGGATGTGTACGTTTACTAGCACTGCTGTAACAAACGCCACAGGCCGGGTGGCCTAAATTACAGAAACTTATTTTCTCAAAATTCTGGAGACTAGAAGTCCAAGATTAAGTGTCTGCAGATCGCTTTCTTCTGAAGCATCTCTCTTGGACTTGCAGGTGGCTGCCTTCTCACTGTGAGTCCACACGGTTCTCTCTCTGTACACATGCCTGATCCTCTGTGTCTCAATCTCCTCTTCTTAAAAGGACACTAGTCATATTGGATTAGGGCTCACAGTAATGACCCATTTTAACTTAATTACATTTTGAAAAAGGCCTTATCTCCAAATACAGTAACATTTTAAGGGACTGGGGGCTAAGGCATCAATATATGAATTTGGGGAGACATGATTAAGTTTGTAACACTGGATAAGCCCATATACTCTGACTTGGAAAAAGTCTATGAAATTTTGCTTGAAAGAGAAAGAAGTTGCAGAAGAGTATGTCCAGGATGATCCTAATGTTGCTATAAAAATAATGCATGTGTGTAGTGTCTAGAAAAATGTCAGCAAGGGCACACACCCCAAATAGTTAACAGTGGCTTTCTCAGGAGAGAGAGAATTGGAGTGCAGAAAACTCCAACTTTTCACTTTATAAATGCCTGTATTGTTAGTTTGATTTTTTTTTTTTTTTTTTTTGCAACAACCAAACAATAAGTCTGTAATTCAATTTTTTTAAACCTGGCAGGAGAAAAAGAAGGCTACTTTTGCTCACTGGAAAGGTCCAAAGGCACTGTCTGCCTCAGTATTTTTGTCATCAGCACCATATCAGTGCCTACTGTGTGCCTAGGGTTTTACTCTAATTCTCATTCGATCCCCCACCATAAGGCTATGAGCCACATACTAGTGCTCACTCTTTATAGAGAACTTGTTCTCAGAGGAAATAAACAACTGGTCCAAAGTTTTGCAACAAGTAATTGACAGAGGCAAGAATCAGGCCTGTGTATCCCAGGGGCTGTCCCCTGGGCCCTGTGAATGGCTTCAACCAATCCTTTCCCTTTGTCAGAAAACCAACTCAGGGTGCCTGCTGCTGACCATGGTGGTGGTAGGGGATTAGTGACATTCCCCCAGGGAAGGGGGTGCCCCCCGTTTGGCTACTGGGGGCTAGATCAGGAGGTGGCCAGCCTGAGTTCTTCAATTGCTACTCCTTCAAGCTAACATTCAAAAGTGCCCACGGCACGTCTGGCTCTGTTATAAATGCTTAACATCTATTAATAGATCCCTCAAAACCACCCCATTTGATAGATGAGAACAGTGAGCTATTTCACAAAAAGAGAAGGCATCTGAGTGAGCATGTGCTGCAGGCTTTGTGCAGGTGGGTGGACAGCTCAGCGCCCTGCCTGCAATTACTCACAATAATGAGGGGGCAGGGAGAGCATGAATAATACAAATTTCCTGATAATCAAAAAAGGTTAGCTGAAAATGTGGGCCAGATGGCAGTGGGAGTAAGTGGACTCACCATTAAGTGAGATCATAGATGCTACAGTGCCAAGGACAGTGCCTGGCACAGTGTGTATCCCCCTGGTCAAGCAAGACCCCAGTCTCAGGCACAGGCAAAGGGCAGGGTGCCCAACATGGGTGCTGGGCGTGGGCCACACTGACCCTCCAGCTGTCGGGTGTGGGTGTACATCCAGAGCTGAGGCTGAGATCCACACCCAAATACATAGTTCAATAGTTCAATCAGGAACCAATCTGGGAATTCCAGACCAGAGCTGAGAGTTCAGACTTTATGATATAGAGTGAGCCTGGGGGTTCTTCCTGGACACAAGAGCAGAGCTGTAGAAGGGGTCTCTACAATGGGTGGGAAGTGAGGATAAAGGAGCTGACAGGCTTGAGCTCAGACCAAGTGCTTAACACAGGCTAGTTTCCTTCCATTCTGAAACTAAGGAGTATTATTAGAGCATTGGTGATATTTGGGGTGCCTTGGAGCTCCATATTTCTAGCCAATATTTTTATCAGTGTTTTCAGGATGGGTCAGAGTTCATCTGGGTATCGGGAGCTGGTGATTTCCTGGAAGGAGCATTGGTCAAAGTTGCACACAAAGGCAGAGAGAAATAAACAAAACTCTCCAAGACAGAATGGGCACGGTTCAAAATATCACTGTGATAGGAAAACAGCAAAGAAACAACATAGGTGGTTAAGCAGTTAATCCCACTATGGGATTGCAAACAGAAAAAAACAAGGCAGACCCTTGTAAATGAATGATTACTCAAGGAGGCAGGCTTGCTTAGCAACAAAACTATGCAACAGAAGCACAAGGTGTACCCCAAGACAATAAAGCACGATCGCATGAGACCCACATACTGCCCAGGGGGCTCAGCAAGTTAATGATCCCTAGGACATGCCTTGACCACACAGGGACAAGAAAACTCTCCTGCCCAACCTGAAGGAGGACTTGATGATGGTAGCATGACATCTACCCAAAAAAGACAAAAGAGCTCTTCTCCCTCTCCCCACTTTTCCTTTGATTATAAAACTGTAGCCCAGTAGGTTCTTGGGGTGTGAGATCCTCTCATCAGTCTGCTTGTAAGCCTCTCAAGGGTCCTGTTCTAATAAATCACCTCTTATCTAGCACTTTGCCTCTCGCTGAATTCTTTCTGCACTGAGACATAAAGGACCAGAGCTCCTGAGGCCCCTGAACATGACACCAAACAGCTGCAGTTGCACAAGGTGGAGGAAAGGCAGGCTGGACAACCCTTTACATGAAGACTTGAAGTTACTCACTTGGCCGTGAGTTCCACGTGAACTTAAAAGACATGGCCCAGCTGCTAGGAAAGGTGCTGCACGTTCAGTCTGCATCCCTAGAAGCGTGGTATTTAGGTGAAGCGAGGTGAGGGTCCCACTGTCCACAGGACTGGCCATGCTTCATCAAGGTCTGGGGTCTACCTGATGAACAACCAGAGCAGTTGTAAACCAGCAGCCCAGGGGCTGGATCCAGCCTGCAGATAAACTGTGTCTGGCTTATAGAATGCTGTAGAAAAGAACAAAAAAGAAAAAGAAAAAAATGATCTGAAAAAATCAAAATTTTTCAAATAGAAACCCCGGCTTCCAGCAACTTTTGAAAAAGTTCAGAAGCTCTGGCACCATCCTTTATGACAACACCTGGCTGGATCTGAACACTGCTTTCTTTAGATCATGCATTCGCTTGGCAGTTTGCCACAGTGCTAACCATCCCTTGTTGTCCCCACATAGCGAGATGGTTAGTTGCCTTTTATCACTGAATGTGCAGAGAAAAACTTTTCAGTATCCTTGTCTCTATGAAAAGTGGGAAAATAAACAATGAGAAGCTCATGTGACTTGCTGTACCTGGCCTGCTGCTCTGTTCATTTTCGTTATTGGTCTGGGGTCTGTAGAAGTTTGAATGTGTAGTCTGAGTGCAGGATACATAGAGGAAGAAGCACAGCGTGTAGGAAGGCATCACGGGGAAGAGGTAGAGCAGTTGTAGACTCTTAGCTTGGAGAAGAGAAGGCTCAGAGGATGCGTGATTCAGGAGTGCAGACACTGGAAGGACTATCAGAGGGCACAGGGACTGGCTTGTGTGCTACTCAGGTGGGCAGACAGACGATGCGAGTTCCAGAGAAGCAGATGTCAGCTTAACGCGTGGATGAGTGTTTGAGAACACAGCTTTCCAAGCAGGAATGAGGCATCTGGAGGAGTAGAGAGCTAGAAGAGGCAGAAGTTGTCAGGGGCTGGGACAGAGAGAACGAAGGAGGAGGCAGTACACATTCAGGAATTCTGGTCCAGCCTTCTATTCACTGTGGCCTTGAATAAGTTGCTTAATTTGATGCCTATAAGACAGATAGATATTAAAATTATGCTACCTTTTAGAAACTTGGTAAGGGTAGAATTGAGCCTACCTGGTGACTCAGAGGGCAAAGAATCTGCCTGCAATGTGGGGACCTGGGTACAATTTCTGAGTCGGGAAGATTCCCCTGGAGAAGGGACTGGCTAGCCACTCCAATATTTTTGCCTGGAGAATTCCATGGCAAGAGTAACGTGATGGTCTACAGTCCATGGGGTCACAAAGAGTCAGACATGACTGAGTGACTTTCACTTTCAAGAGTAGAATTAAAGATAAAGTAATCAAGAAACATCCCTGGTGGTCCAGTGGTTAAGAATCTACCCCGCGATGCCGGGGACTTGGGTTCCACACCTGGTCAGGGAACTGAGATCTCACATGTAGCAGAGAAACTCAGCCCAAGAGCCACAGCTAGTCTGTGTGCCATTTTTTCGATGCAAGGAAAGATCCTGCAGGATGCAACTAAGATCCAATACAGCCTAATTTTAATTAATTTTAAAAAGATAATCAATAAGAATCAGGTCAGTTATTTTGTATAACATTTGGCTTGTAGTCAATATTCAATAAATGTTCACTTCAGTTCTGTCGCTCAGTCGTGTTCGACTTTTTGCAACCCCATGAATCGCAGCACACCAGGCCTCCCTGTTCATCACCAACTCCAGGAGTTCACTCAGATTCATGTCCATCGAGTCCAGCCATCTCATTCTCGGTCGTCCCCTTTTCCTCCTGCCCCCAATCCCTCCCACCATCAGAGTCTTTTCCAAGGAGTCAACTCTTCACATGAGGTGGCCAAAGTATTGGAGTTTCAGCTTCAGCATCATTCTGTCCAAAGAACATACAGAGCTAATCTCCTTTAGAATGGACTGACTGAATCTCCTTGCAGTCCAAGGGACTCTCAAGAGTCTTCTCCAACACCACAGTTCAAAAGCATCAATTCTTCGGCGCTCAGCCTTCTTCACATTCCAACTCTCACATCCATACATGACCACTGGAAAAACCATAGCCTTCACTAGACNCTTCACGGCTGCTCCTTATCTTGGACGAGGGGTATCTCCTTACCGTCGCAGTTCCTGACCTTCAACATTGCTGGGAGAAATATCAACCACCTCAGATATGCAGATGACACCACCCTTATGGCCAAAAGCAAAGAACTAAGCCTCTTGATGAAAGTGAAAGAGGACAGTGAAAAAGTTGGCTTAAAATGCAACTTTCAGAAAACTAAGGTCATGGCATCCGGTTCCATCAGTCATGGCAAAGAGATAGGGAAACAATGGAAACAGTGAGAGACGTTATTTTCTTGGGCTCCAAAATCACTGCCAATGGTGACTGCAGCCATGAAATTAAAAGACGCTTGCTCCTTGTAAGAAAAGCTATGACCAACCTAGATAGCATATTAAAAAGCAGAGACATTACTTTCCCAACAAAGGTCTGTCTAGCCAAAGCTATGGTTTTTCTAGTAGGCATGTATGGCTGTGAGAGTTGGACTATAAAGAAAGCTGTGCACCGAAGAATTGATGCTTTTGAAATATGGTGTTGGAGAAGACTCTTGAGAGTCCCTTGAACTGCAAGGAGATCCAACCAGTCAATCCTAAAGGAAATTAGCACTGAATATTCCTTTGAAGGACTGATGCTGAAGTTCCAACACTTTGGCCACCTGATGAAAAAACTGACTCACTTAAAAAGACCTTGATGGTGGGAAAGATTGAAGGTGGGAGGAGAAGGGGACAACAGAGGATGAGATGGTTGGATGGCATCACTGACTCGATGGACATGAGTTTGAGTAAACTCCAGGAGTTGGTGATGGACAGGGAGGCCTGATGTTAGGGAGAGTGGACACGACTGAGCAACTGAACTGAATTAACGTTAATACACATAATAAACCAGTAATATTGGCTTTAATATTTAGAAGAAAGTCTACTCTCTGCAATATAGATCTTCTTACAAATAATAAAAATATTGGCATTCAAATTAAAAAAATGGTAAAGAAGAGAGCAGGCACTACCAGAGAAAAAACGGAATGATCAATTAACACAAGAAAATATTTTTATATTTAGTAGTAATCACTGAAATTCACATTAAAATAATTGGTAAGGAAATGGCAACCCACTCCAGGATTCTTGCCTGGAGAATCCCATGGACGGAGGAGCCTGGTGGGCTACAGTCCATGGGGTCGCAAAGAGTCAGACACGACTGAGCGACTTAACTAACTAACTAATGGGCAAAGGTAGCTGATATTAGGAGAAATATAGTAAAATCTCCATTCAAAATTATTGCTGATGTGAGACTTACTGACAGCATGTTTCAGGGGAATAAATATGTGATGTATAAAGTATCTTTAAAAGTAATATTCTTAGATTAAAAAATCTCACATCTTATGAATTTACCTTAACCGAATAAATAGGCACACATTTTTGTAAAAATATGTGTATATAATGGGGATAACTAATTGGAAGTAAACTAAACTGCAACAATTCAATACTGTTTCAGCAAGTTCTATGAAATCAATATGTATTAGAATATACTATGCTATGACTAAAATGGTGATTTAAATCTTTATATACTGACATGAAAATGTATACAAGATTATTGATAAGAAAAGCAAGATACAGACAAGCATACTTAACACTATCCTAATTTCATGAATACTGTGCATAGGCACAGAAAAAAAAATCCAAAAGAATACAAATTGACTCTGGGTGGGAATTTAGATAGCCTTTTCTTTAAAAAAAAAAAAAAAAAATTCCTACTTTTTCTGAATTAAACAATAACAGTGACACAATTTATAAGATAATCTCAAAAAGTAAGTAGGAGCCAAAAAGAGAAGGAAATATGTTATTAAGATAACAAGGAATGAAAAAGAGAGAAGGAAGGTGATAACTAAAGGGATAATATATGAAAAAAGAGACATAGACTCTCAGATAATAGGGATGAAAAAGTGTAATAGCCAAACAGGAAAACACACAAAATTTGGATCGTAAATAAGATTTTAAAACTATTATAGAAACAAGTTTGAATCCATGGTCAAATATCTTTGAAAGGAGTATGGATCAAAAAAAGAATGGAGGATGAAAAACTCACTTATTATCCCATTTCTGATAATACAGTCACCAATTACCTCAGTAAAAAGACTAACATGATGACTTAGAGATGAGCTACTATTTTATAACCGTGCACCAACAACTGGACACTCCTTTCAAAAACATTTAGCACAGAGGCTTCCCTGTGGCTCAGTGGTGAAGAATCAGCCTGTCGATGCGGGGTACATGGGTTCAGTCCCTGGTCTGTGAGCATCCAGCACACTGCAGCGCTCCTAAGCCAGAGCATCACAGCTATGGAGCCTGTTCTTCAGAGCCTGAGACTGCAAATACTGAGCCGACACTTTGCAACTGCTGAAGGCTGTGCACCCAGAGCCTGCGCTCTGGCCACCACGGTGAGAGGTCCACGCACAGCAACTGGATAGTGGCTCCTGCTCTCTGAAACTAGAGCAAGGCCCATGCAGGGGTGAAGATCCAGCATAGCCAAAAATAAAAACAAATAAATAGAATTATCTTTAAAAATTAGAACAGATTTTATAAAACTATAACAATTAAAAACTACATATTAACTCTGAGACAGACAGACTAATGAAGTAGAATAGGAAATCCAGAAATCAATGGAGGAAGGATGGACCTCTGTAACAATAAATATCATTAGGATAAAAGAAAAATGATAATTCATATGATAACAAGCACTATTTGAATATACACAAAATAAACTCTAGATGAATTCAGTCCTTAAGTGTGACAATGTTGAACTTTATCTGAGGCTTGTGTTCCCTAGAAGAAGTGATAGCTGAGAAATCCTTTTATCTTTTTTGTGTTTGCAGAACTGACTAACTACAAAAGGCCACCCTGCCCTCATATATTCTTGATATGACCCACATCTACCCTTCCTCAATGATTATAACTTCCTTTTCTTCCCTTCTTTATAAAACCCCAAGTCCCCTTCATTCACTCTGAAATGGTCCTTACTGATGAACATTGTCCCTATTGCAAAAGTTTGAATATAATCATCTTAATTGCCTGTTGCCTCTGACAAATATGAAAAGCTAAGTAGTAAAACTTTTTAAAGAAAACATGAGAGAAAATCTTGGTAATACTGGGGAGCAGGTAAGAATTTCCCAAGTAGCAAAACATGGATAAGCCTTAAAAATACTATTCAGTGAAAAAAGTTGCAGGAAAAATATTTGTGTTCACATGTGTATAATTAGGGATACAAACCTATGTGACAAAATTATGGACAGGAAGAATGCAGAGGATAACTATTAACTTTTTGTGAGAGAGAGGTGAAGATGGTAGGAGAGGAGGAGTTTAGCTGGAAACATATCCTCCTTTATAAAAAGATTTAAAAGAAAGTTTCAAATAATTTGGGAATTTTGTTAAAATGCAGATTCTAATTCTTTAGGACTGAGGAGATAGGGGAGGTACTGAAATTCTGTGGTTCTAATAAGATTGCCAGGAGAAATATCAATAACCTCAGATATGCTGATGACACCACCCTTATGGCAGAAAGTGAGGAGGAGCTAAAAAGCCTCTTGATGAAAGTGAAAGAGGAGAGCGAAAAAGTTGGCTTAAAGCTCAACATTCAGAAAACGAAGATCATGGCATCCGGTCCCATCACTTCATGGGAAATAGATGGGGAAACAGTGGAAACAGTGTCAGACTTTATTTTGGGGGGCTCCAAAATCACTGCTGATGGTGATTGCAGCCATGAAATTAAAAGATGCTTACTCCTTGGAAGAAAAGTTATGACCAACCTAGACAGCATATTCAAAAGCAGAGACATTACTTTGCCGACTAAGGTCCGTCTAGTCAAGGCTATGGTTTTTCCTGTGGTCATGTATGGATGTGA
>SJYX01018654.1:148262-184588 GCA_006410675.1 Oreotragus oreotragus
TTTTTTTTTTTTTTTTGGTCACACTGTGCAGCATATGTGGGATCTTAGTGCCCCAACCTGGGAATAGAACCTGTGCCCCCTGCAGTGAAAGTTGACCACTGAACCACCAGGGAAGTCTCAAGTCTTAGACAAAATTATGAAGTGGCCTTGCTTCATCTCATTTTATCTTGATCTCAGAGTAAACTTTGAGGCTGGTGTTCTCTGAAATCGTTCATACCTAACAGGCCTATAACCCAACTCTGCTGTGAGCATCAGGCCAGCTTCTGAAAGTCAGGGCTGGCACGTTTTTTCTTTCTCACGCCCCATTCCCCATCCTCCCCCACCACCCACAAAGGGTAGAGAAGAGGGGAGAAGGAAGCAAGCAGAAGGTTTCAATTGAAGAAAGAAAAGAGGAAAGAAAAGGAAACTGTGAGGCTGGATGTGGGGAGACTTAACTTTGTCGATTCAGCTTCCCAGCTGAACACAGGTGGCCGGACAGAAGGGCCTGGGCTGAGCCACCAGGATGACAGGGACGCCATTCGCTGTCCTTCCACTGCCCCACAGCCCAGCCCTCACTCCAGGTCAGCAATGACCTTGCCGCCCATCCCCTCTTGGAACAAGCACACTTTCCCACCATCTGTTTGGCATCAGTCAGTTGGTGATGCTCAGCGTGGTGTGAAGGGGAATCTGCTCACGGAAGAGGAGAAGGGTGAGCAGTGAAGGGACCCAGGCCCTCGCAGCACTGCATGTGTGTGCTCTCATGCACGCGTGCACACCTGTGTGTGCTCACTCTGGCTTAGAGACATCTCGGCCAGACCATTCCTATCCAAGTTGTGTGGACTGAGGGTTCTCCCTGAATCTGGAGTCTGACCCCAGAGCAGGTGTCTGTGGCCTCTCCACCCCAACTCCAAAATATAGAGAGGAGAGGAGGAGGGGCCTCAGTGCCTCCCGGCCTGTCAGAGCCCCGACCTGGCTCGCGGGCTGCCATCTGCGAGGCCTGGCCATCCTCCACTCTGGGGCTGGTGCTATGAAACCCTGACGATTCTGGGGCTGTGGAAGCAGCAGCACGCAGGTGGCAGTGGCAGGCCACATCCCTTGTGTCTTTCTCACCTTGGCTCAGGCTTTCCCTCCTCCTGGAAAATCTGTGCCTCCCCGCCCTAGTCAGCCTTCAGGACTGAATGCAAAGGCCAGTTTCCCCCAGCCGGATCATTATCCCCGCCTCTGCTCCCAGAAGGAGGCCTTTGCTCCCCATTTTCCTGAAAAAAACTCTTACACTCCACTTCTTATTGTGTGTTGCTTACCTGAGTGTCTCTCCAGCTGGACAAGGAACTGGCTTGTTTATCATGTGGTCCTCAGCTCCGAGAACTCAGCCAGACTCGTGGTGGACCTTTGGCAAACATTTGGAAAGAAAAGGAGGGGAGGAGAGAGGGTTGGTTGCCACCCTAAACATGCAGCAATGTCCTAGGGGTGACGGGGGCTGCAGAGACCTTCCCGCTGGCAGTCAGCGCATGCCCGGTGGCTGCTGACGACAGCAGCAGGCTTCTCACCTGGGTCAGGCTGCAGCTGGTGCCCCTCCCCTTTTCTCTCCCTGCCTGATTAGAGCTTCCAGGGAGTCTGGAGTGAATGAGGCAGATCTGGGAGAGTCCTAAGCTCAAGAAGACACTAGGCCCCCGAAAAGCAGCAGGTGTCTTGGTGTTACCCAGGAAGGCCTCAGAAGAAGGGTTGATCTCGGGTGGCCCCAGCCTGCAGCAGCTTGAAGTAGGGCTTTGGTTCCCTGCCAGGGACTGAGGTCGGGTCCCAGCGGTGTAAGCACCAAATCATAACCACTAGACTAGTGGTCGGTGACAAGGACCTGACTCTTCAGCTTTGCGGGAAAGAATTCCCACAAAGACGAAAAGTAGTGAAACAAGTAAAGTGTTTATTAGGAGGAAAGGAATATAGTAGGTATGGATAAACACACAAGTGGGCTCAGAGTTGTCCCCCTGTGGCAATCAAAATCGCTTATGTGGGTAATTTAAACTTACGTGTTTCTTTGAGATTTCCTTTGGCCAATCATTTTGCTTTGCCTGGTTCAGAGTCCCCATTTGGTTTATCTCAGGATCCTCCCATGTGTGCACATGCATTTCTTACCAAGATGGATTCCACTCCTATGAGTAGTTAGCATCACTTACTATGGGGTGGTGCCCCCTCCCTTTTTGACCTCTGAGAAGCCTTTCTGTGCATGTGTAGTTGAGAAGGTCTCCTGACTTTGAGAATGAGGCATATGTGGTCTCTTATCGTCTGTCTGGGCAGGGCCCCGCCTCCTCCCTCGATTGTCCTGCTATTTTAGTCTCAGACTATCAGTCCACATAGAACCAGTGCCAACTGTTTGCTCTGGGGCCCATCTGTCTCCTGCCTCAGGATGACTGGCAAGCAGTCCCTTGTTGACACAATCTAGTGATGATTTCACCCCAGTGATTCTGGTTCCTCTCTAGAAATAGCTCCTCACTGAAGCCACAGAGAAAATCCAAATTTCCCAGGAAAATTCAGTTCAGTTCAGTTCAGTCGCTCAGTCGTGTCCGACTCATTGCGACCCCATGAATCGCAGCACGCCAGGCCTCCCTATCCATCACCATCTCCCGGAGTTCACTCAGACTCACGTCCATCGAGTCCGTGATGCCATCCAGCCATCTCATCCTCGGTCGTCCCCTTCTCCTCCTGCCCCCAATCCCTCCCAGCATCAGAGACTTTTCCAATGAGTCAACTCTTCTCATGAGGTGGCCAAAGTACTGGAGTTTCAGCTTTAGCATCATTCCTTCCAAAGAAATCCCAGGGTTGATCTCCTTCAGAATGGACTGGTTGGATCTCCTTGCAGTCCAAGGGACTCTCAAGAGTCTTCTCCAACACCACAGTTCAAAAGCATCGATTCTTCGGCGCTCAGCTTTCTTCACAGTCCAACTTTCACATCCATACATGACCACAGGAAAAACCATAGCCTTGACTAGGCGGACCTTAGTCGGCAAAGTAATGTCTCTGCTTTTGAATATACTATCCAGGTTGGTCATAACTTTTCTTCCAAGGAGTAAGCGTCTTTTAATTTCATGGCTGCAGTCACCATCTGCAGTGATTTTGGAGCCCAAAAAAATAAAGTCTGACACTGTTTCCACTGTTTCCCCATCTATTTCCCATGAAGTGATGGGACCGGATGCCATGATCTTCGTTTTCTGAATGTTGAGCTTTAAGCCAACTTTTTCGCTCTCCTCCTTCACTTTCATCAAGAGGCTTTTTAGCTCCTCCTCACTTTCTGCCATAAGGGTGGTGTCGGGAAAATAAGACGGAGGAATTGGGGATTAGGAAACATATCACTCACGCCCTGAGCTCCCAGGGCAGCAACAGAGCTACAGCAGCATTTATCTGGGGCCACAGGGTCCCTGGGCAGATGCAGGCTGTCCCCTCCTGGCCTTCATCTGGGCCCCTGCAGGGGGGACCCCTGCGCTAGGAGGGTCAAGTGGAGCAGAGCTTCCTCAGTGCAAAGTCCGAAGTCGAACTTCTCAATTCCACCCTGCCCTGGAGCTCCAGTGGAGATGTTGAATGCAAATGAGGATCAGCACGTGTGTGATGATTCAGAGCAGCTGTAATTGGTGAGATGCATAAAGAGAACAGGAAGAGGCAGTTTGGGGGAGGGGAGTTTTTTTTTCTTTCAGCTTGAAATGAGCATGATGGCCAGCACCGCAGGACTCACCACCGGTCGAGTCCTACCTCGGCCTCCTCAGGGACCACAGAGTCTTAGCGGTCCGCCAAGGGGAAGAGGGTGGGGGAAGAGAGTTGGAAATAACATCTGAAATGTCTGTCTGAGTCCACCCTGCGGGACATGAAGGGACACAGGGGAATGGTCTTGGCCGCCGAGATTTCAAAGGGGCCTGGCATAGTGGAGAGAGCAACAACTTGGATGTTAGACAGAACAGAGTTCAATCCTGGTTCCACCACCTACGAGTTCTGTGATCTTAGATAAAGCACTTGAACTCCCCAAGCTTTGTTCCATCTCCTGTAGAGACAGAGCATGACCTACCTCAAGGCTGTGGGATTTGGATTAAGTTGAAGGACATGGTCTATAAGACAAGAAGGAGCACAACGCCTGGCATATTGGAGATGCCCAGGAAAGGGTGTTGCCTTCCCCGCCCTGCCCCACCCCCTACAGGACAGCAGCATGTCTTCCTAGCACTCCACTCCTCTCCACCCCGCCCCCTGCCACTAACACACCAGACGGCCACAGTTCTCACAAAATTAATTATCCNCCCTGCCCCACCCCCTACAGGACAGCAGCATGTCTTCCTAGCACTCCACTCCTCTCCACCCCGCCCCCTGCCACTAACACACCAGAAGGCCACAGTTCTCACAAAATTAATTATCCAGAATCTAAACCCTCTGTGGGTGTGTCTTTGGCAAAGAAGCAGCTGGCTGGAGGTAGTGGTCAGTGGGTTCCAAACACTGACTCTCCTCTGGGTGAAGCAGAACTCTAATTCATCCTCAAGTCTATGGCTGGGAGGGCCTCAAGCGGAAGCAGGCTGGGATTGGACCAGGGTCTCACCTTCCCCATCACGATCTCACAGACTCTAATCACCTCTCCATCCAGACTTCCAGTCTCCAAGTTTTCATCTCCAAGTGATTCATCTCAAAAGCCACCCCCGTGGGCCCCTCATCTGCTGTTTAATTGGAGAAGGGTGGTGCTAGAGGCCCTAGAGCCTTAATTGCATCTGTTAATGGGTAGGTGCAATTATCTCTGCCACACTCCTGCACACTGCCAGACAGACAGAAGATGATTAAGGGGCTCTTGAAAACTCCAGCTCCCTGTAGCCCTTTCCACTAATTGAGCAGTGGAGGAAGTGTTATTGAGCTCTCCACTCCTTTCTTTAAATTAACTCCTGGCTCCAAAGTCCTCCTCAGAGCAGTGTGTTGGCCACGTGGCTTAGAGCATTCAGTTCCAATCCCATCCATCACCCGTCACTTAGGCACAGAGCCCAGCCAGATTGTCAGTGGGACCATTCATCACCTAGAGACTGGGAGTGAACTGTGGATGGGGGGACCTTCATGGGCTCCAGAGGGTGGCATCTAGCCTGACTGTAGCACCTGAGAGGTGGTTTAGTGTCCCACCATCTTCTGTCCTCAGCCAGCCCCAGTCTGGACCACATTGCCTAGTGACTGGTCCCCCAACTTACTGTGTTCTTCACTCAGCAGCCAGGGGGATCCATTTGAATTAAAAATGGGTTCAAGTACTGATTACCCAGAATGTACTCTAAACCACAAGTCATGTCCTAGGAAGCCCCAGGGCTGTGGTGTCGGGCACATTCCCCCACATCAGCTGCATCCTTGCTAACTCCACTTGCTAAGGCCCACCCACACTGGTCTTATCATCCCAGTTCCTCAACAATACCAAATGCCTTTCAGCCTCAGGGCCTTTCCTTGACTTGGAAGGCTTTGCCTTCACACTTTTCATCATCAGCTTCTTCTCACCCTTCAGGCCTCTATTTAAATGTTGCTTGAGAGGGGCCATGTCTTAAGTAATTTTCCATGTCCTTCCATGGAAGGACATATCTTAAGTAATTTTTCACTCTCTTTCTTTTTTTAAACACATATTTGTTTACTTCAAAGCACGTATTACAATTTTATATTATCTTAGTTTTATTCTTTTGCTATTTACTCGTGTTGTTTCTGTGTTACGAATCCAAGGCTTTGTGAGGTCTGGATCCTGCTTTCAGTTCACTTCCACACCCCAAGTGTCTATTGGAGTGGCTGGTACTTCTGTAGTCATTCAGCATTTATTGAGCTCCTACTAGGTGCCATGTACTCTTTTAGGCCCTGGGAACACAGTAGTGAACAAATAGGAGAAAATATCTGTCTTCCTGGATCTTATATTCTTGAGGGGACAGGAGAGGCAGGCGATAGTAAGGTGGTGCAGTGGTTAAGACTTCAACTTCCAATGCAAGAGATGCCCGCTCAATGCCCGGTTGGAGAACTAAGACCCCTACATGCCTCTTGCCTAAAACCCCTAAACACGAAATAGAAGCAATGTTGTAACAAATTCAATAGACTCTTAAAATGGTCCACATCCAAAAAGTCTTGTAAAAAAATACCTAATAAGGAAATTATATAGAACATTAGAAGGTTACTAGGGTTTTCTCTGGGGCTCCCCCTGGGGCTCCCCAGGTGGCACAATGGTAAAGAATCTGCCTGCCAGTTCAGGAGACACAGGTTTGATCCCTAAGTCCGGAAGATCTCCTAGAGGAGGGAATGGCAACTCACTCCCGTGTTCTTGCCTAGGAAATTCCATGGACAGAAGAACCTGGTGGGCTACAGTCCATGGAGTCTCAAAGAGATGGACATGACTTAACACCCACACAGGCATGCAGATCTCTTTCTAACATGACTCAACAGCCACACAGGCACGCAGGTCTCTTTCTAACAACCAAGGCTAAAAGCTAAAGAGAAAAGGAGTGCGTGTGTGTGTGTGTGTGAGTGTGTGTGTGTATTAGGTGTGCAAGGTCAGTTAGCCTGCAGAACATCCTGTGCCCCATGGCATGGCTCAGTCAGGTGAGTTTGGGTTCTGGCCTGCCTGGCATTCATTCATTCCCCTTCCTTCTAGAAACAGCATCCCAAGTTTTTCAGGGGGACCTCTCCCTACTCCACAGAATATAGATTCAGTAGGGCTGTCAATCACAGCCTCTGCCTTCTCCCAGTTAACAGGTGGCACTGGACCCAGGCCCTTCTGATCCTGAGTCCTAAAAGAGGAAAAAAATTTAAAAACAGAAATTTCTTCATTCTGATGAAATGATTGTTTGTTCATTCCTTCCACCCAGACCCTTGAAGCTGCCCTGCTTCCTGTTCTTTCCAATCGCGTCTCACTTTTCCCTTCTTGCTGGCACCACATACAGTCCCTCCATGCATTCTTTCCTATTTATAGAAGTTTCTATTGCTTGCGGCCAGAGATCCTGACCTATGCTGATCCACACTGAATGCATCAGTACAAACTGATAGAACTACAGACCAGTCCTTTTGTTTGTTGGTGGGTGACCTTGGACCTCCACTTCCTTCTCAGTAGAATGAGGACAATAATAGCATGTTCCTCTCAGGGTTATTGTCAGAATTAAAAGCATCTGCATGTCAAAGTGATATCACTTCCATGGCATCCTCCACATTCTCTTCCTAACCTCTCACACAAGTCCAGGAGGATCTGTGGCAAAGTAGGGACAGCTGATCCCCCCAGAAGTTGCTATGGGAACCCCAGCCACTTGGGCAGCATCTGTGGCGGAGGGTGACTGCAGCTGCTGAGGGACTGGCTGCAATGACTCTGCCTTTTGGAGCAGAAAGGCCCAGCTATTTTCCTCCCCACACGTCCCATTCTGTCACTCAGTTGTATCTGACTCTTTGTGACCCAAGGACTACAACCCACCAGGCTCCTCTGTCCATGGAATTTTCCAGGTAAGAATACTGGAGTGGGTTGCCATTTCCTACTCCAGGGGATCTTCCCAACCCACAGATCGAACCCATGTCTCCTGCGTCTCCTGCATTGACAGGCAAGAATGTCAATTTTACTTTACAACTGTGCNCACCAGGCTCCTCTGTCCATGGAATTTTCCAGGTAAGAATACTGGAGTGGGTTGCCATTTCCTACTCCAGGGGATCTTCCCAACCCACAGATCGAACCCATGTCTCCTGCGTCTCCTGCATTGACAGGCAAGAATGTCAATTTTACTTTACAACTGTGCCACCTGGGAAGCCCCCCACCCCCTACCCCCAGGTCCCAACTCAATTCAATTCACAGAACTGCAAACAGAGCATCTGTGCAGCTTGGGAAGATAGGCGGAGGAATGTACTTTGTATAGCTCTCCTCTTCTGGGCTCAGGGGAGGCTGTCAGGGAGAAAGAACATCCCTCAGCTCAGAATTCTTAGACTAGAAACAAACCTTCAGAAGCCATCCAATGTGGATCAATCCGACAGCAAACCTTCAGTGAGTCAGTTCTGGGAGCACAGCACCAAACTGGGTAGACAGTGAGAGGGACAGAACATCAGAAAACATGAGTAGAAGGAGGCCAGTGAAAATAAAAATAGAAATCAAAAACAACAGCCACAGTGATCATTTGTGGAGCACTCACCACGTACTAGCCGCTCTGCAAAGATTTTTCCATGCATCTCTATAGCGCATACTGTCAACTCTGCCTGGGGGCATTCCTGGGTCCTTTCATCTACCTTAGGCTGAGCTCAGAGAAGTTACAGTGCATGCCTGAGTAGTCCCTAGCCTGGAAAGATCTGACCTAGTGCCATCTGACCATCATACAGACCAATTCACTTCTTCACTCACTCCCGGGAGCTGGTTGAGTATTCGTGGGTTTTGGGCTCTGTACTGGATATGCATGGAGTCCCATGGGAACAGCTCACCTCTACAGAGGTGACGCTGATAGTGGTAAGGGTGAGAGAAAGCAGTAGGACAGGACATCAGCAATGCCATGAACATCAGCGTGGAGTGGGGAGACACTGGCTGAGCTGGGTCTCGAAAGATGGCTGAGTGATAGTTTAGCAAAGGAAAGGGTGGAGGCAGAGGAGGGGGTTTCATGTGGTGAGCAGGCAGGGGTGGTTTCTCTCTGGAGTTCCCCTGCTGGAGAGCTGAGTGCCTGGGGCTCCAAGCTGGGGGCTGAAACCAGATAGCAAAGGGCCTTATATGGGATGCCAAATGATTTGAATTACATCTGGCGGGAAAGGGGAGGCCTCTGAAGGGTTTTAAACCAGGAGTGCTGTGGTCAGGTTCGCCTGATACCCAGGCCGCCCTCTCCTGTGTGTGCGTGAGTGTTTGCTAAGTTGCTTTAGTCGTGTCCGACTCTTCGACTCCATGGACTGTATAGCCTGCCAGGCTCCTTTGTTCCATGGGATTTTCCAGGCCAGAATACTGGACTGGGTTGCCATTCCCTTCTTCAGGGGATTTTCCCAACCCAGGGATTGAACCAGCGTCATTTATGTCTGGTGTTGCGAAGAGTCGGACACGACTGAGCGACTTCACTTTCAGTTTTCACTTTCATGCACTGGAGAAGGAAATGGCAACCCACTCCAGTGTTCTTGCCTGGAGAAGCCCAGGGACAGCGGAGCCTGGTGGGCTGCCGTCTGTGGGGCCGCACGGAGTACGACTGAAGCGACTTAGCAGCAGCAGCAGCAGCACCTGAGAAGCCCTTTCTTGTGTGTAGGACAGACCAAAGCCGGGACGAGAACACAGCAGAGATCCAGCCAGAATGGATGGGGTTAAAGGGACCGGGACTGATGGGGCGGGGGGCTGCAGGGGACCCTTAGAGACATTTCAGAGGTGGAATCAGTAGACTCATTGGCAGGAGGCTAAGGACACAGTTGTGTTTCTTACCAGAAACCAGGTGTGTCACTGTAGTGATTGTGTGTGCAGGTGTGTCTGTTGACACATATGTTAGATGCATGCACGCCTGCGTGTGAGGAGGCAGTCTGGAGGCAGTTCGGGGGCCATGCATGCTCCTGTGCAGGTAAGCAGCTGTGTGCGCTCAGGCACATCGACATGACTGTATCCGTGTGTCGGTGCCTGTGTGTCTGTCCGCTGCGAGCCCCCCCGCCCGGCCCCTTGCTGTGCTCCCGGCCCAGGGCAGGTTTCTGTGTGCCAGGCACCTCCAGGGACTTAAGCTGCTTTAGAGGCTCCCACTGCTAATGCGAGCTGCATCTTCCATCCCTGTTTGATGCTGCAACAGGAAGCCTGAGGCAGTTCTTCAAAGGGAGCCATGGGGGATGGACAGAAAGAAAGTAAACATCAGGATTAAAATTGTGAACTCACCACGCCTGGGTGCAGCAAACTTGCCCACCAACAAGCTTTGATTTGACAACTGCATTTTCCCCAGGCCGGGATCCCAGGCTGAGGGTTCTGGGAAGGGCTTGTGGGAGAGGGCAGGACGCAACAGCTCCGGGAAACAGGCAGCCAGTAGACCTGCCCCCAGGGGCATGGACAGATTGGAGGTGGGGGGCGTCCTTTCCTCCCTCCCTCCCTCTCTCTCCTCTTTTCTCCTTCCTTCCTCTCTCCTTAACTGCCATTTCCAGAGGACTCTGAGGCTTCAAACTAACTCCCGTCTGTGTGCTATTAATAACTCGGATGCTTAGTGATGATGTGATCATGGGCACGGAGGCCTCTGTTTTACAAGACAGCTACTCTTCCCTCACGGGGTTGTTTGGATGAGGTCAGCCCAGCTGCGTCTGCACAGCGCGGTGCCAGGACCATCAGAGAAAGTAGCCGACGGCAGCCGTCACAACTACCATTAGGGCTGTACAGGGATCGATAAGGCATCTCCCCACCTTATACAACTTCCTCCGCATTGATCGTTTACAAAAGGCAGGATGCTCGGAGGGGCTCAGAAGGGCCCACTCTTTCTAGAAAAGGTGTGGGATCCCAGAGAGCTTCCCGGAAGAGACAATTTCTGAGTCTTAAAGGAGGGCAGCTGAATTTCAGCAAGGGAGTCCAGTGTGAGGGCATCCGGGCCAAGGACAGAATTCCGCTGAGGTGTGAGAGGGGAGCCACAGGGCCTCTGCTGAGCCTCAGGCCTCGGGCCTGTGTGAGAAGCCTGCTTCGGGCCTCGGGCCTGTGTGAGAAGCCTGCTTCGGGCCTCGGGCCTGTGTGAGAAGCCTGCTTCGGGCCTCGGGCCTGTGTGAGAAGCCTGCTTCGGGCCTCGGGCCTGTGTGAGAAGCCTGCTTCGGGCCTCGGGCCTGTGTGAGAAGCCTGCTTCAGGCCGCAGGGCCGGGCAAGTTCTATGACTGCACAGCACTCCTGGAAGAATCCAAGCAAACCAGAGGCACTGGGGCTGAAGAGTCTCAGAAAATCTTTCTAGGCCAAAAGATCTTCTCTACCCAGGGGGCAGGCTGCCCGGGGAGGTGCTCCATCAGTGAGGGACCTGCTGGGAGTGTTGTGGCAAGCACAGCAGTCAGCCCCTTCAGGAAAGCCTCAGCTGCCCGGGGAAAACCTGCCCAAGTTCCTTCCCTTCCCCCACAGCCCACATCTGGGGACTGATGGAGTATAACCATCTGGCCATTGCAGCCCAAGTCAGGACAAACCTGAGGGGTAGAGAGAAGCTCCAGGGCTTCTCTGAGGAGTCAGCTGAGGCTGTCATGGCCTGAACTCTGTCCAGAGAAGGCCCTGAGCCCAGTAGGGATACTGGAGAAGGAGATAAGAAAGATAAACCAGGGGCCAGAATGTCATGGGGGAAGATATGACCCCCTCAGTGGACAAGACTCCATCTTCTTCATCCCCAGATCTCTGGCCCTTAGCAAAGGAAGTGCCCTGCCTTTGCCCAGCAGAAAGCAAGAGACTAGAACTTTCTGAAAGTAAACTCTGAGAGAGGAGGAGCTGTAGGTGCTCATTAGAGATGAATTAATGAAGTCCGAAAGGCCGTGTAAACGATAATCGCTCCATTTCTCAAGCCTCCAGCAGGAGTCAGGCACATTTACGTATTAGCAGCTCATTTAATACAGTTAAGTAGCTTCGATCTGCTGATTTGCTGATGAGACTAGTTTAAGCTGCCCGAGGTCACTAAGTGGAATTCACACCCAGCTCTGCCTGACTCCCCCGTGTGCTGTCCCCCTAAGCCACGGTGCTCCTCATTAGGGGATCCAGAGAGAGTAGCTGTCCAAGGTCTTCCGCAGCCAGCAAGCCCACGCTCTCCCTTCCAGGTGAGGGAGCACAGACACAGGGTCAGAGGGGCTCTGAGTAAACGGATGGGGATAAAGGTGAAATGGCGGCACCGTTGCCATTATTCTGCCCATAACCTCCCTCATGCGCTGTAGCCTCCTTCTCCCATTCCTTTCTTGCACAAACACTTACTGAGCACCTGCTGTGTGTCAGGCCCTGCGCCAGCACCAGAGTGAGCACAACAGACACCAAAGTGCTGCCTCACGCAGCTTGGGCTCAAGCGATGAACACGGGAGACAGCCATCATCGAGTGACTCCAGGATCAGGAGCGGAGGGCGTGGCGCAGGCACTCCCACGCGCGCTCCTCCTGCGGCAGATGCTGCCCCCGGCGCGGGAGGAAGCCCAGCGCTGCTGCATTTGTTCTGTTCCCAGAGGCCTCTGTGTTGCTGGGTGAGCCTGCGGTGCTGTTGCCAAGCACCCAGAAGCCATCCTCCCCTTCCTGGCTTTTGTTTTGTGAAAACACATCTTTGGAGGAATTATGCTGTGTTGTCTGAAAAGAGGGAGGGTATGGAGGGGGTGAGATGGAAGCAGCTAAAGTAGAAAACTGGGGAGCGTCTCCCAAGCAGAAAAGGGTCAGGTTTGGGAGACGGGGACTGTGCCCTGGGGGACCATGGATGGGAGTGGCCATCGGGGACCCTACTTGTCACACAGACTCCTGACTTTGACAAAGATGCAAATAGTCCCCTACACACACACATGCACGCATGCACGCACACTTGGCAGAGACATTGTAGAGATAGATGTTACCTGTGGCTTCTGGGGTAGAACATAGACCAGAGGACCTAGCCTGACCAATGTGGATTCTCAAGGTCCCCTGAGACCTTTGCTTGAGGGTGGGTGGAGCCCCAACATCCAGTGAGATGGAATTTTGCAAACTGGAGATGACGTCCAGTTCCTCACCTGGTCCTCCTCACTTCCTGTTCAGACTCTTTTCCAGACAATTATATTTTGTCCAATCTCCCCCGTTGATCCTCCGCCCATTCCCTAACTCCAGGGTTGACCTTAGTCCAGAATCCATGAGTGCTTTTCCAGCATATTCCCCCCGCCAGTGTCTGAGTTGTGGCGACAGGGGTAACACCCTGAGAGCGGGGGTTGGGGGGGGGTATGAGAATAGTACTACCCATTGGGAAGCTGTGAGGATTAAATGAGACAGCCCACGGGCAGCAGTTCATGCAGTGCCTGGTCCATGGAAAGCGCCCAGCAAACATGATCTCTTGTTATTAACGATCTCTCCAGGCAAGGGAAAGCAGTCACGCAGTCACGGAGGCGTGGAAGGGCACGGCACGCTCGAAACAGTTTGACAGCAAACAGTGGTTGCAGATTTTAATCATGCTCAAGCTCCTCTGTTTGTGGATTTTCCCAGGCAAGAGTACTTGCCAGTTCCCTCTCCAGGGCATCTTCCCAATCCAGGGATCAAACCTGCATCTCTGGCTTTGGCAGGCAGATTCTTTACCCCTGAGCCACCAGGGAAGCTCATTTTTTAGGCAGGAATGTATATTTTAGAGAGTACCCTGGGCCACAGTGTGGAGGATGGATCCGAGCGGGGAGAGACTCAAGAGCATGCTGTTCCACGCCACTGACCCTGGTTGATGAGGACAGCCCTTCAGTATCTGGGCAGGCAACATAAGAAGGGGAGTCTAGCCTATTTTCCAACAACATCTCATTTTTAGTGAGTCAGCAACTTTAGAACTATGTTAATTGTTCTGTCAGGGAGGTGATACAGCAGGAAAGGGGGAAAAAACCTGTAAAAAGATTACAAAATAGAAAACCCACTGATGTGGCCCTATAGGTGCTAGTGATTCAGGGAAGTGTCAACATTTCCGAAATCCTGACACCTCCCCTCCCATCCCATGCTCCACCCACTGACCCAAGGAGGTCTATTTCTCAGCTTGTGCATTAATTAGGACTCTGTATTGCAAGCAGCAAAACAAAATGCTGCTCAAAGTGACTTCAACAGTCAAAGGCAGTTATTGCCATGCATCACTGAAAAGCCTAAAAGTATGGATTTCCCAGGTAGCACTAGTGGTGCAGAACCTGCTGCCAACACAGGAGGTGTAAGAGTCGTGGGTTCGATCCCTGGGTCGGGAAGATCCCCTGGAGAAGGAAATGGCAACCCACTCCAGTATTCTTGCCTGGTGCATCCCATGGACAGGGGAACCTGGTGGGCTACAGTCCAGATGGTCTCAAAGAGTCGGACATAACTGAATGGCTTAGCATGTATACACACTAGCTTCTGGTGAAGCTTGATCTAGGGGCTCAAACAATGTCATCTAAGACCCGGTTTCTATATGTCCTGCCTCCTACAGTTTAGGTTTCAAACTCAGGCCTCACTGAGGGAGCCTCCGGTAGCTCTAGCTTTCCATCACAGTTTTAAATAGCTGTATCGGAGCCTGACTTCACATTCTACCCTACTCTTCCCAAGCCAAGGGAGAGTCTTTCTTCTAGGAGAAGAATTCCTCTTTCCCCCAAAGCCTCCCTTTCCCCCACGTGTCCTTGCTTCCTGTTGGCCCTGAGGGTTTACACACCATCTCTAAATCAGTCAAAGTGAAGGTAGGGGGCAGGCATACACAGTTGTCTAAAGACCCCCCCTACCACCACCACCACAATCACTCAAACCACATGAAAGACAAAGGAGGAAGGGAGACCTCCCAAAGGAAACTCCGCAAACAGTGGGGTAGGAGGACTTCCTTGGCAGACCAGTGGATAAGACTCCAAGCTCCCAATGTAGGGGGCATGGGTTCAACCTCTGTTCAGGGAACTCGATCTCACGTACCAAAACTAAGAGTTTGCAAGCCAGGAAATCCTGTGTGCCACAACTAAGACTTGGCATAGCCAAAAATAAGTAAGTGCTGTTTTAAAAAGAAAGAAGTGGGGCATGGACGCAGGCCCACTCTGATTTCACCTCCTCCGTGTGTCCTCCTTCCTTTCCACGCCCCCTCCTCTCAGAGCTGGGGTTCCCATGCTTTACGCATAGGGCCTCCCAGGGCTGTCCTCGGTATTCTCTCTCTCGAGCCGTCTCTTCTGCCTTCCCTGACTAACCATTTATTGATGACCTTGATTCCCCACTACCAGTCTAGATGTCACTCCTGTGCCATGAAACTGTAGACCCAGCTACCACTGGGCCTGCCCACTCGGAGGTGGCCCAGAACCCCATGGCTGGGTCTGAATCCCAGCTCATTCTCACTCCCCTTAACCTGTTTCCTGTCTGTTTTCTTGATCTCTGGGGGCCTCAGCCTGTAGCCATTTGAAGCAGGATTTCAGTTCCCAGCCAGAGACGGACATCAGGCCATGACATGAGAGCACCGAATCCTGACCACCAGACCACAAGAGGACAGTGCCAGCAGCAAGGCCCAGGCCCTTTGGCTCTGCCAAAATGAATTCCCACAAAGGTGAAAAGTAGTGGAACAAGTAGAGCTGATTAAGAGGAAAAGGGTACATGTGTATATACACATGGGTGGGCTCAGAGAATCTTGTCCTCAGGGTCGTTTGAATCACTTTTATGGGTCATTTATTCTGGGTTTTCTTTGACCAGTCATCTTGCTTTGCCTGGTTCTGAGTCCATACTTCATCTATCCCAGGGTCCTCCCATGTGTGTGTATGTATCTCTTAGCCAAGATGGATTCTAGCAAAGAGGCGTATGGCTAGGTTGACATCACTGCGAGGTGACGCCTCTTCCCTTTTGACCACCAAGGGACTTTTCAGAGGGCGTGTAGTCAGGAAGGTCTCCTTGACCTTGAGAATAAGAGACATGTGGTCTCTTATCTGGGTTGGGCTTAGCTTCTCTTCCTCTTCATCTTGGAATATCTATCCACGGGGGCAAACTCTGGCTACTCAGCCTGGGGTCCAGCTATCTCCTGCCACATTCTCACCCTCATCACTGAGCTGGATCATCCCTGACCCCTTCCCTCCCTCATGGCCCAAATTTCATCAAGCCCCAGGCCATAAATCTCTCTAGATTCCATCTCCCTTTTTTGTAGCTCTACTGCCCTGCTCATGTTAGGTATTCAGGAAGTCCTAGGTGACCACTGGTCTCTATTTTAGTCAAGGCACCATCCCCCATGCAGAAGACCTGCTCACTGCTCTTTTCATTCCCTTTGTGAATGAAAAATATAGTCTTCCGGATCTGCAGCCACCAAGCCATCACATTACAGCTACCCCAATGGTACAAGCTGAGGAGACCCAGGATAAAAAAGCACAGGATACTGGCCCCAGAGAGCTGAGGTGCATATCAAAGGAATGATGTCAGTGAGCCCAGACTCTTGCATCTTCCCATACATAGAAAAGCACTAAATCCCTTAACTTGATATATCTGGTTTTCCTTAATTAACAGTAAATTTTTGATGTTCCAACTATTTGATGCCTGTTGCAAAAACTCGTATGTATCGTGACTCCCCTCTTGCCTCTTCAGAGTATTTTTCCAAGTTATCTGTGATGCTCAGACATTATCTGAGAGGCTTAAGTCCTCAGTTTTGTTCACTGAATAAAACATAGCTCTCTGGTTGCAAAGGCTGGAGCTGAGGGGAGGGAGAGGGACGGACTGAGAGTCTGGGATTGGTATGCAAACTATTACATTTTAAACGGATAAAAAAACAAGCTCCTACTGTATAGCACAGGGAACTATATTCAATATCCGGTGGTAAACCTTAATGAAAAAGAATATTAACAAAGAATGTACATGCATATGTATAACTGTATAGCAGAGATTGGCATGATATTATAAATCAACTATACTGCAAGAAAAACAAATAAGATCGACAACAGCAATGACCAAAAAAAAAAACAACCCCCAAACCCAAAACCTCATAACTCTCAACTCCTATGTTTTCCTTTTTTTTTTTTTTTTTTTAGCTTACACCTTGTGGCTTTGTCCTGAGGTCAGGGTCTATGTCACGGACACTGCTGTATTGATCAGAGCCCAGGACAGTGCCAGGTACTTAAAGATTTCCACCAAAATGTGTGGATAGAACAAATAAATGGATGAATGGTCAAAAAAAGTAAGAAAATTCTTCTTGGGAAAAAGAGGTAACCTTCCCGAAGGCCTGGGGGACAGGAGGTGACTTTGACCAACCACTGGAGAAGGGAATGTCAAACCGCTTTACTATTCTTGCCTTGAGAACCCCATGAACAGTATGAAAGGACAAAAAGATATGACACTGAAAGATAAACTCCCCAGGTCGGGAGGTGCCCAATATGCTACAGGAGAAGAGTGAAGAAATAGCTCCAGAAAGAATGAAGAGATGGAGCCAAAGTGAAAAAAACACCCAGTTGTGTATGTGACTGGTGATGGAAGTAAACTCCAATGCTGTAAAAACAACACTGCACAGGAACCTGGAATATTAGGTCCATGAATCAAGGCAAAGTGGAAGTGGTCAAACAAGATGGCAAGAGTGAACACCAACACTTTAGGAATCAGTGAATTAAAATGGACTGCAATGGGTGGATTTAATTCAGGTGACTGTTATATCTACTACTGTGGGCAAGAATCCCTTAGAAGAAATGGAGTAGCCCTCATAGTCAACAAGAGTCTGAAATGCAGCACTTGGGTGCAATCTCAAAAATGACAGAATGATCTCTGATCGCTTCCAATGCAAACCATTCAATATCACAGTAATTCACGTCTACGCTCCAACCACTAATGCCAAAAACCCTGAAGTTGAACAGTTCTATGAAGACCTACAAGATCTTGTAGAATTAACACCCCAAAAAGACATCCTTTTCATCATAGGGGACTGGAATGCAGAAGTAGGAAGTCAAGAGATACCTAGAGTAACAGGCAAGTTTGGCCTTGGAGTCCAGAATGGAGCAGGGCAAAGGGCTAATAGAGTTTTGCCAAGAGAATGCATTGGTCATAGCAAACACCTCTTCCAACAACACAAGAGACAGCTCTACACATGGACTCGATGGTCAGTACTGAAATCAGATTGATTATATTCTTTGCAGATGAAGAAGGAAAAGCTCTATATAGTCATCAAAAATAAGACCAGGAGCTGACTGTGGCTCAGATCATGAACTCCTTATTACCAAGTGAAGTGAAGTGAAGTCGCTCAGTCGTGTCCGACTCTTTGCGACCCAATGGACTGTAGCCTACTAGGCTCTTCTGTCCATGGGATTTTCCAGGCAATAGTCCTGGAGTGGATTGCCATTTCCTTCTCCAGGGGATCTTCCCAACCCAGGGATCGAACCCAGGTCTCCTGCATTGTAGACAGACGCTTTACCATCTGAGCCAGCCACCACGGAAGTCCTTATTACCAAATTCAGACTTAAATTGAAGAAAGGAGGGAAAACCACTGACCATTCAGATATGACCGAAATCAAATCCCTTATGACTTTACAGTGGAAGTGAGAAATAGATTCAAGAGATTAGATAGACAGAGTGCCTGAAGAACTATGGACAGAGGTTTGTGACATTGTACAGGAGGCAGTGATCAAGACCACCTTCCAGAAAAAGAAATGCAAAATGGTTGTCTGAGGAGGCCTTACAAATAGCTGAGAAAAGAAGAGAAGCTAAAGGCAAAGGAGAAAAGGAAAGATATTCCCATCTGAGTGCAGAGTTCCAAAGAATATCAAGGAGAGATAAGAAAGCCTTCCTAAGTGATCAATGCAAAGAAATAGAGGAAAACAATAGAGTGGGAAAGACTAGAGATCTCTCAAAGAAAATTAGAGATACTAAGGGAACATTTCATGCAAAGATGGGCACACCAAAGGACAGAAATGGTATGGACCTAACAGAGGCAGAAGATATTAAGAAGAGGTGGCAAGAATACACAGAAGAATTATACAAAAAGGTCTTCATGACCCAGATAACCATGATGGTGTCATTAGTCACCTAGAGCCAGACATCCTGGAGTGTGAAGTCAAGTGGGCCTTAGGACGCATCATTACAAACAATGCTAGAGGAGGTGATGGAATTCCAGTTGAGCTATTTCAAGTCCTAAAAGATTATGCTTTAAAAGTTCTACACGCAATATGCCAGCAAATTTGGAAAACTCAGCAGTGGCCACAGGACTGGAAAAAGTCAGTTTTCATTCCAATCCCAAAGAAAGGCAATGCTAAAGAATGTTCAAACTACTGCACAATTGCACTCATCTCACATGCTAACTGGAGAAGGCAATGGCACCCCACGCCAGTACTTTTGACTGGAAAATCCCATGGACAGAGGAGCCTGGTAGGCTGCAGTACATGGGGTCGCTAGGAGTTGGACACAACTGAGCGACTTCATTTTCACTTTTCACTTTCATGCATTGGAGAAGGAAATGGCAACCTACTCCAGTGTTCTTGCCTGGGGAATCCCAGGGACAGTGGAGCCTGATGGGCTACTGTCTATGGGGTCGCACAGAGTCAGATACAACTGAAGCAACTTAGCAGCAGCAGCAGCAGCAGCACATGCTAACAAAGTAATGCTCAAAATTCTCCAGCTGAGGCGTCAACAGGACATAAACCGAGAAGTTCCAGATGTTCAAGCTGGCTTTAGAAAAGGCAGAGGAACTGAAGGTCAAATTGCCAACATCCACTGGATTTTCGAAAAAGCAAGACAGTTCCAGAAAAACCTACTTCTACTTTATTGACTATGCCAAAGCTTTTGACTGTGTGGATCACAATAAACTGTGGAAAATTCTGAAAAAGACGGGAATACCAGACCACCTGACCTCCCTCCTGAGAAATCTGTATTCAGGTCAAGAAGCAACAGTTAGAATTGGACACAGAACAGCAGACAGGTTCCAAATTGGGAAAGGAGTTCATCAAGGCTGGATATTGTCACCCTGTTTATTTAACTTATATGCAGAGTACATCATGCGAAATGCTGGGCTGGATGAAGCACAAGCTGGAATCAAGACTACTGGGAGAAATATCAATAACCTCAGATATGCAGATGACACCATCCTTATGGCAGAAAGCAAAGAGGAATTAAAGAGCCTCTTGATTAAAGTGAAAGAGGAGAGTGAAAAAGCTGGCTTAAAACTCAGCATTCAAAAAATGAAGATCATGGCATCCTGTCCCATCACTTCATGGCAAATAGATTGGGAAACAATGGAAACAGTGACAGACTTTATTTTCTTGGACTCCAAAATGACTGCAAATGTTGACTGCAGCCATGAAATTAAAACACGCTTGCTTCTTGGAAGAAAAGCTATGACCAACCGAGACAGCATATTAAAAAAGCAGAGATGTTATTTTGCCAACAAAGATTGATCTAGCCAAAGCCATGGTTTCCCCAGTAGTCATGTATGGATGTGAGAGTTGGATCATAGAGAAAGCTGAGTGCTGAAGAATTGATGTTTTTGAACTGTGGTGTTGGAGAAGATTCTTAAGAGTCCCTTGGATGGTAAGGAGATCCAACCAGTTCATCCTAAAGGAAATCAGTCCAGAATATTCATTGGAATAGGACTGATGCTGAAGCTGAAGCTCCAATACTTTGGCCACCTGATGCGAAGTACTGACTCATTGGAAAAGTCACTCCCCCTGACACTGGGGAAGATTGAAGGTAGGAGGAGATGGGGATGACAGAGGATGAGAAGGTTGGATTACATCACCAACTTGATAGACATGAATTTGAGCCATCTCCAGGAGTTCGTGATGAACAGCGAAGCCTGGCGTGCTGCAGTCCATGGGGTCACAAAGGGTCAGACATGACAGCAACTGAATTGAACTGAATTGATCAAGCATGTGTGGGGCCTCCAGCAATTGAAACCCACCTCACACACGTTTAACACTAAGAGGGCTGCTCCACCCCATGGTCAGGACACTACAGAGGCAGTTCTGGTGGCAGGTGGCCACCCTAGCAGAGGATTCCTAAAAACCCTTCGAATCCAAGCGCTCAGCTTTTCCTTTCAGCTCAGTACAGTTGGCCCCCGGTACCACCAGGAGCGGCTATAAGTTGGACTGCTCCATTTCTTGTTTAAATTCATCAGAAAACTAGCACATTGACACAAAGGCCCTGGGAACAAAGTGGGCTTGTTTTTGCCCCACCTTGGTCACACACGGGGCGTGGACAAGTAGGCTAAAGACACCTAGGGTTTCAGTTACTGCAGCGACAATGAAGTTTCATCAGGGAGAAAGCAAAATGTGCCTGCTTGGCTCTAAAGACTCACAATGTTTATGAACCTTCTGTGACTTGGCAGAAGAGACGGCAAGCTGGTGGCAAACACACAAATGTGGAAATATTAATAGATGTGTGGCTTCGTGACTTGGTTTTCTCTACAAAGTTGCTGTACTTTTATAGGCAAAGACTTGCTCTTACCTCTCTCCTGTTAGACAAGGCTTCCTTCAGCCCTTGACAGGCTTGGAAAGAAAGATAAGGAAGAAGAAAACCTGGTTTTGCTGTGTTCTTGCCTGGGGTGATCCCTGGGTATTCCTAAATATGATCTTATTTAAGCCTCATCATAACCCCCAAAACAAGCATTTTCATCATCCCAATTTTACAGATGAAGAGACAAAGGCCCAGAGAAGTCTCCTGACTTGCGCAGAGGTTGAATGATTAGGGAGTGGCAACACAGGCCATGCAGGCAGGCACGTGCGCATGTTCAGCTGTGTCTGACTCTGCGACCCCATGGACTGTAGCCCTCCAGGCTCCTCTGTCCATGGGATTTCCCAGGCAAGAAAACTGGAGTGGGGTGCCATTTCCTCCTCTAGAGGATCTTTTCTTCCCACCCTTATTGTGCTGGTTGAACTCTTTTTTTTTTTTTTCAATACAAAGAGGTACCAAAAAGCAAACCAAAAGTGAGTTAAAATCTCCTTGGTCAAATCAGCTTTCTTTGATGTTAAAAAAATCATTAAATATACTTATTTCATCATTTTATAATATATACATGTATCAAATCATTATGTTATATACCTTATGAATACAATGTTATATCAATTATACCTCAATAAAATTAGAAAAAAAAAATCTCAATTTAGAAAATGCAAGCAACAGGAAATTTTAAAAATTAAATGCTGTATTTAATTCCTGTATTCCTCTCCCAAAGGCAATCTTTCCAACATTTTCTTGGGATTCCTTCCAGTAAAAAAGAACATATGTAATCTGATATGTATGACTCAATTTTGTTTTTACACAAATGGAGTTGCCTGACACTCCTGCAGCTTACTCTTTTTTTAAAATTGTTTTTGACCCAGTAACCCATCTGAAAGAATCTTTCCATTTCAGCACAAAGCCATCCACCTTTCTTTTCTTGAACATGTAGGGTTCATATTCTTTGCTCATTGGCAAACCTGAATTGGGATCTTTTTCTGATCAGATTCTCTATAAATTGGTCAGTTCTTGGTCAACTTTATTTGTTCCGAATATGTTTTCCTTGTTTTTTTTTTTTACTGTTTAATTTCAAATCCATGGAGATCTTTCTTGTTTCTAGAGGTAGTTCGAACGATTGCCTCACATGGACTGTGGGCATGGCGGAGGGGAGCTGTATTGCTTTTCTATTGCTGCTGCAACAAATCTCCACAGATTTAGTGGCTTAAAACAAATCAGCTATAGTGACTTACAGTTCAGGAGTCTGGATGTCTAAATAGGGTCACAGGGGCTGTGTTCCTCCTTGAGGCTGGGGTAGAGGTGCAGGGCGGGGGGAGAATCCACTCCTTCACCTTTCCCAACTTCCAGCTGCTGCTGCTGCTGCTAAGTCACTTCAGTCATGTCTGACTCTGTGTGACCCATAGATGGCAGCCCACCAGGCTCCCCCATCCCTGGGATTCTCCAGGCAAGAACACTGGAGTGGGTTGCCATTTCCTTCTCCAGTGCGTGAAAGTGAAGTCGCTCACTCGTGTCTGACTCCTAGTGACCCCATGGACTGCAGCCTACCAGGCTCCTCCATCCATGGGATTTTCCAGGCAAGAGTCCTGGAGTGGGGTGCCAATTGCCTTCTCCGCAGCTTCCAGAGATCACCTTGTTTATGGTCCTTTCCTCCACCTTTGAACCCAGCAACATAACATCTTCACTCCTCTCAGGCTTCTGTTCCCATCCTTTCATCTTTTCTCTCTCTGAGATGCTTATCACCTCTTTATAAGGATCCTTTCATTGCATTGGGCCATCCAGATAATCCAGGGTAATCTCCCCATCTCAAAACCATAAATTTAATCACATATTCACAAATTTCAGGCATTAGGACAGATAATCTTTGGGATGGGGACAGGAGGAATTATTCAGAGAAAGGGAAGAGGGAGGAAGAAGCAATAGTATTGCTCCAGAACAAAAGCACAGCTCTCTCTCCATCTCCAGAACCCAGGAGCACTCTACACTTGGTGTGACCTAAGCCTCATCACAGACCTCTTCTTGCAACTCTACCTAAACGGAGACATCCTTACTCTTCAAGGCTTGTCACATTACCATGTCTGTTTCCTATTTGCCTCCCTGCCATAGGGCACAGGGGCTTCCCTGGTGGCTCAGAGGTTAAAGCGTCTGCCTCCAATGTGGGAGACCCGGGTTTGATCCCTGGGTCGGGAAGATCCCCTGGAGAAGGAAATGGCAATCCACTCCAGTATTCTTGCCTGGAGAATCCCATGGACGGAGAAGCCTAATAGGTTACAGTCCACGGGGTCGCAAAGAGTCGGACACGACTGAGCGACTTCACCTTCACCTTCGCCATAGGGCACAGGAACAGGTTATGGAAAGCAGACACCTGTGCTAGGAAATTAACTCCCTCAGCTGAGTCTTCCCCTCCTCACCAGGTTATAAGCTCCTGGAAGCCAGGGGTCAAAGCCTGGGCTTTTGTTCAGGGACTTCCCTGGTGGTCCAGTGGCTAAAACTCCATTCTCCCAGTACAGGGGGCCCGGGGTCCCATCCCTGGTTAGGAAACTAGATCCCACATGCCGCAACTAAGAGTTCACTTGCTGTAACTAGGACAACTAAAAATCCCATGTGCTGCAACTGAGACCTGGTACAGCCAAATAAATAATTTTTTTTAATATTCATTTTTAGGCTGTTGTTGCACCCAGCACCTTGAATGCGATTGGAAAGAAAAGGAAGGAAAAAAGGAAGCGGTATGGGGGATGCTGGGGGTGAGGGTGGGGGCAGCTGCTTCTCCCAGGCCCAGCACCTCGCCCTGCTAAGTCCTGGGCCAATGCACTCTCTCCCTCCTCACCTGGGTTCCCCCTCCCCTGGGGCCCAGCTTGACTCCAGTAGCCCCTTGGGTGACTGGGTCTTCTCAGAGGACAGGCCCCCGATAGTCAGGTCCTGGAGCCACCTGCGAGTAAAGACCTTTTAGGAAGATCGTGCCCTATTTCCTACTTAGGCGAACGATGGAAACAGAAGAGCAATAAAACATTTACCATGCAGCTGAAGCTCTTTGGGGATTCTGCTGGGAGCAGGACGAGGGGAGCAATGGGCAGTTTCTGAAGTGGGGAGGAAGTTCTGCTATTGTATCTTATTCAGGCACTTCTTCTCAGAGGCACGGGAGTTGACAGGATGACTTCTCAACATTTCTTCCAGCCTGACACAGTCATAACCTCCACATCCCCACCCCTGCAAAGCTGCCTCAGGCCTCTTACTCTGAAACCTCCAGCCTTGAGACTCCTTGGGCAGATGGCCATGAATTTTTTACTTAAAATAACAAACTCAGAAAAACCAAATAAGCAGGAAAATATGATAGCCATAATCCAGATATTCAGCAGGAATAGTTTCCATTTAAGCTTATTTCCTTTTGTGAATTTGTAAGTCCTATAAAAGGCTTCTTTCTGGGGTCTTCTGGGAGTTCAGTTCAGTTACTCAGTCATGTCCAAATCTTTGCAACCCCATTGACAGCAGCACACCAGGCCTCCCTGTTCATCACCAACTCCTGGAGTTTACTCAAACTCATGTCCATTGAGTCAGTGATGCCATCCAACCATCTCATCCTCTGTCATCCCCTTCTCCCACCTTCAATCTTTCCCAGCATCAGGGTCTTTTCAAATAAGTCAGCTCTTCGCATCAGGTGGCCAAAGTATTGGAGTTTCAGCTTGAGCATCAGTCCTTCTAGGGAATATTCAGGACTGATTCCCCTTAGGATGGACTGGTTGGATCTCCTTGCAGTCCAAGGGACTCTCAAGAGTCTTCTCCAACACCATATATCAAAAGCAACAATTCTTCGGTGCTCAGCTTTCTTTATAGTCCAGCTCTCACATCCATACATGACTACTGGAAAAGCCATACCTTTGACTAGACAGACCTTTGTTGGCAAAGTAGTGTCTCTGCTTCTTAATATGCTGTCTAGGTTGGTCATAACTTTCCTGCCAAGGAGTAAGCGTTTTTTAATTTCATGGCTGCAGTTACCATCTGCAGTGATTTTTGAGCCCCCCCAAATAAAGTCTATCACGATTTCCATGGTTTCCCCATCTGTTTGCTATGAAGTGATGGGACCAGATGCCATAATCTTAGTTTTCTGAATATTGAGTTTTAAGCCAAGTTTTTCACTCTCTTCTTTCACTTTCATCAAGAGGCTCTTTAGTTCTTTGCTTTCTTCCATAAGGGTGATGTCATCTGCATATCTGAGGTTATTGATATTTCTCCCAGAAATCTTGATTCCAGCTTGTGCTTCTTCCAGCCCAGCGTTTCTCATGATGTACTCTGCATAGAAGTTAAATAAGCAGTGTAACAATATACAGCCTGTACATACTCCTTTCTCTATTTGGAACCAATCTGTTGTTCCATGTCCAGTTCTAACTGTTGCTTCCTGACCTGCATACAGATTTCTCAAGAAGCAGGTCAGGTGGTCTGGTATTCCCATCTCTTTCAGAATTTTCCAATTTGTTGTGATCCACACAGTCAAAGGCTTTGGCNAATCTTGATTCCAGCTTGTGCTTCTTCCAGCCCAGCGTTTCTCATGATGTACTCTGCATAGAAGTTAAATAAGCAGTGTAACAATATACAGCCTTGACATACTCCTTTCTCTATTTGGAACCAATCTGTTGTTCCATGTCCAGTTCTAACTGTTGCTTCCTGACCTGCATACAGATTTCTCAAGAAGCAGGTCAGGTGGTCTGGTATTCCCATCTCTTTCAGAATTTTCCAATTTGTTGTGATCCACACAGTCAAAGGCTTTGGTATAGTCAATAAAAGCCCAGTAGATGTTTTTCTGGAACTCTCTTGGTTTTTCTATGATCCAATGAATGTTGGCAATTTGATCTCTGGTTCCTCTGCCTTTTCTAAATCCAGCTTGAACATCTGGAAGTTCATGGTTCACATATTGTTGAAGCCTTGCTTGGAAAATTTTGAGCATTACTCTACGAGTGTGTGAGATGAGTACAATTGTACGGTAGTTTGAGCATTCTTTGGCATGGTCTTTCTCTGGGATTGGAATGAAAACTGACCTTTTCCAGTCCTGTGGTCACTGCAGAGTTTTCCAAATTTGCTGACATATCAAGTGCAGCATCATCTTTTAGGATTTGAAATAGCTCAACTGGAATTCCATCACCTCCACTAACTTTGTTCATAGCGATGCTTTCTAAGGCCCACTTGACTTTGCATTCCAGGATGTCTGGCTCTAGGTGAGTGATCATATCATCGTGATTATCCAGAAGACCCGTGAGGAGATACCCAATGTGTCTTCTGGGAAGAGGGTGTCAATAGATCAGCTGGCTACCTCTCTGTGTCCCCAGTGACGCGTGCTACTTTCGTCCCATCCCCCACCACTCGGGATGGGCTTAGACAACCTTCCTCTGAGGTGCCTCTGGGCCCTTAGGGAAGATTTCGGCTCCATACTGAATGAGAACAGATCTGGGGTTCTATTTGGCAGGGATGGGAGGGAAGGTGGAGTAGGCTATTGCATGAACCTCCCCAAAGTCTCCTACTTGGAGCGGCGACCTCTTGACCCCTTTCCTCTCTTCCTGTTGCCCCTCTGACTCTTTACCTCATTCTGCTCAGAAATCCAGCTTATCCCCTTCTGGGGACAACCTTTCTTCCTCAAATGAGGAATTCTTAAAACTGCTCCTATGCCTCCCACATTCCCAGCCTCTGGCTTCAAATGACCAAGTCTTTCCCCAAGCTGCCAGCTGTCCCTGCTCCAGAGAGGAAAAGCTGGTTTTCCTGGGAGGTAGTGTGCGGGGGCACGGGAAGCCCTGTGTTCTGGGGTGCAAGTGTGGCAGGCAGGGAATGGGGGTGGTCTTCCATATAGCTGCTTCACCCAACAGTGCATCTAAGAAAGAACCTACCTCCCTAAACCAAGACTAATTTCTTCCAGGAAAAACCCCCACAACCATACACACAATATTTGACCCACATAAGAAATTAATATTCTTCCCATTACTGTACTCATAACTCTATTTCCTGTGAGCAAACACCCTGACCTTATTAGCCCAAGAGAACATTCACCTTCTCTCTGTCAAGGTTAGATGACAAGATATCCTTCATTAACTTGACAAAAAAGCATATGGCTTTAATTGCTTGGAAGAGAAATAAGGGTGGGTGTGGGGTGATGGCTAGAGCAGGGTGACAAGTCTCCTTTCAATCTATCACATGTATCTTTAACAGACTTGAAATCATACAGTTTTGTAGCCTGTTTTTTTTTTTTTTTGCAATATGATAAGCATTATCCCACATTTAAAAACCCTCTCTAAACACCTTATCTTATATAAACCCCATTTTAAATGATAGTATAACATTCTACTGTAGAACAGAGCAAAGAGTGGAATTTTTAGGGGAAGAAAGTCAATGTCTCAGGATTATTCTTGCTAAAATAAATCCTTATGAGGCCTAATAAATAGCTTAGGAATGGCTGGAGACTTTCCAAATAAATTGCTAATAGGAAACAGCCTTTTTAGATTGGGAGTGAGGCTCTAAGTTATCAAATGGTGTGCAGAAGGTGTTGATGCCAGCCCTGCTGTCACCACATAAGCTGGGTCAAGAAACATGTCATAGGAGGAGCCAATTATTCTTGCTAAAATAAATCCTTATGAGGCCTAATAAATAGCTTAGGAATGGCTGGAGACTTTCCAAATAAATTGCTAATAGGAAACAGCCTTTTTAGATTGGGAGTGAGGCTCTAAGTTATCAAATGGTGTGCAGAAGGTGTTGATGCCAGCCCTGCTGTCACCACATAAGCTGGGTCAAGAAACATGTCATAGGAGGAGCCAAGGTAGAAGTGTTAACCAGACACAAAAGACACATTACCTGCCTGATTGACAGCAGCCACCAATCTGTCCCCAGGGAGCAGAACTGGAGACATTTCATCTGGACACAGGCAGACAGTTGTGTTACTGGATAGGGGTGGACAGGCCTGGGGCCAGCAAATTTCTTACTTTGAACTGTGACCACCACTGAGACCGTGTAGCCCTTGGTTCTCAATCCTGACTGCATTAAGGGAAAAAACAAAGAAAATCCCCAGGACTTATCACATTCTGATCAAAGAAAAAAAAATTGATCTTTTTGCTCTGGAGAATACTAGAGAAAGACAATGCTCTTTGTTCTTTTTTTTTTTTCTTCCCAGTTTCATTACCCAAGAAAGCATTTCTGGAGGCAGGAGACAGGGGTGGGCTCTAAGACCTCTAATTGGCCCTCCCTTCCACCCCGGGGAAAATTAGGAGTCTATGTTCCTTAGGCAGAGCTTGGCAGGGATATCAATAATTTTACAGAGCATTTTATGCCCAGGTTTTTTTGTTTATTTGTTTTTAATCTTGCAAAGCCTGTTTTCAGGTCTCATCATCAGTAAAACTTGGTTAATGAGACAGGAATCTTAAAGTGGCAAGAATTCTGCTTCTGGTTGCCTCAGGTCTTCCTGGAGGTCTCCATCAGACTTTCATCCAGATACTTACAGAGGACCTTCCAGGGAAGCAGTAGGGAGCTCACTGTCCCATTAGGACCCCCTATGCCCTTCCCAGAAGGGCAGCCTAAACAGAGTTGGCTTGGGACAGCGGCAAGCTGCAGAAGAAACCCAGCTCCACATTCAGTTCAGATCAATCTCTCAGTCATGTCCGACTCTTTGCAACCCCATGGACTGCAGCACGCCAGGCCTCCCTGTCCATCGCCAGCTCCCAGAGTTTACCCAGACTCATGTCTAGTGAGTCGGTGATGCCATCCAGCCATCTCATCCTCTGTTGTCCCCTTCTCCTCCTGCCTTCAATCTTTCCCAGCATCAGGGTCTTTTCAAATGAGTCAATTCTTTGCATCAGGTGGCCAAAGTATTAGAGTTTCAGCTTCAGCGTCAGTCCTTCTAATGGTGATGTCACAGCTTCCCACAGCCTTTCCTAAATAGTCTGCCTCCTTCTGACCCTCCCCACCAACCCCCCGGCAACATCTAATCAGCCAGTAAAAGCTATGACACACCCCCCAAGTTTGTCTTCGATCCACTTCTCTTCCTCCCTGGCACCAACTTCCCAGAGCAGGAGCAACCTCCTCACTGGTCTTGTTGTAGCTGTTCAGTCACTCAGTCATGTCCAACTCTTCCTAACCCCATGGACTGCAGCACGCCAGGCTTCACTGTCCTCAACCATCTCCTGGAGCTTGCTCACATTCATGTCCATTGCATCAGTGATGCCATCCAACCATCTCATCCTCTGTTGCCCCTTTCTCCTCCTGCCTTCAATCTTGCCCAGCATCAGGGTCTTTTACAATGAGTCAGCTCTTCGCGTCAGGTGGTCAAAGTATTGGAGTTTCAGATTCAGCATCAGTCCTTCCAATGAATGTTCAGGACTGGTCTCCTTTAGGATGGACTGGTTGGATCTCCTTGCAGTCCAAGGGACTCTCAAGAGTCTTCTCCAACACCACGGTTCAAAAGCATCAATTCTTCAGTGCTCGGCCTTCTTTATGGTCCAACTCTCACATCCGCACACGACCACTTGAATAACCATAGCTTTGACTAGAAGGACCTTTGTCAGCAAAGTGATGTCTCTGCTTTTTAATACATTATCTAGGTTGGTCATGGCTTCTCTTCCAAGGAGCAAGTGTTTTATTTCGTGGCTGCAGTTATCATTCACAGTGATTCTGGAGCCTGAGAATCTACAGTCTGTCACTGTTTTCATTGTTTCCCCTTCTATTTGCCATGAAGTGATGAGACCGGATGCCATGATCTTCATTTTTTGAATGCTGAGTTTTAAGCCAGCTTTTTCACTCTCCTCTTTCACCTTCATCAGGAGGCTCTTTAGTTCCTTGTTGCTTTCTGCCGTAAGGGTGGTGTCACCTGCATATCTGAGGTTATTGATATTTCTCCTAGCAATCTTGATACAGGTTGTGCTTCATCCAGCCCAGAATTTTGCATGATGTACACTGTATGTAAGTTAAATAAACAGGGTGACAATATACAGTCTTGACGAACTCCTTTCCCAATTTGGAGCCAGTCCATTGTTCCATGTCCATTTTTAACTGTTGCTTCTTGACCTGCACACAGGTTTTGCAGGAGGCAGGTAAGGTGGTCTGGTATTCCCATCACATAAAAGAATTTTCCACAGTTTGTTGTGATCTATACAGTCAAAGGCCTTAGTATAGTCATTGAAGCAGAAGTAGATGGTTTTCTGGAATTCTCTTGCTTTTTCTATGATCGCTGGTCCACCAACCTGAAAGCTTTCTGCCTCAGTCTGTTTCGAGGCCACAGACAGCATAGTCTTTCTATGCTGAGAACTTCTGATTTGAAGATGGCGTCCAGTTAGCAATCCCTTTTTCTATTACTGGAAATAATCTAACAGTGAAAAGGAGCTGAGAAAGGAAAAACTCCATTTTGAGTGCAAGTAGGAGATGCTTAAAATACAAAATAGGTAGAAGAGCTGCCCCCAAACCAGAGGCACTCAGGTAATTCCTGGTGGTCCAGTGGTTAGGTCTCCATGCTTTTACCAGGTGCAATTCCTGGTTAGGGAACCAGGATCTTGCAAGATGCATGGCACAGAGGAAAAACAGAAAGCAGAGGAAGTGGAGGGAGGACAATTTGCTGCAGAGTCTCAGGGACAACCTGCAAAACACTCATCAGAAGGCAGAGGGCACGCCTATAGCGGCGCACTATGAAAGCCCTTGTTTGCAAGAGCAGGAAGCAGGGGGACATGCTGGTGGCGTGGGTTCTGCGGGACTAGGACTAAATGAGGCACCACGCAGGCAAGCTGTTTGTAGGAAGTGATCTGTCTCTGTGGCAATAGGGGAGCAGAGGCTTTACACTGGGAAAAGCATCACCACTGGCTGGAGACAATTTAGGCAACGGTTGCTAAGATTAACCCTGGGTCATAAGGAAAGTTCAGACCACCTAGAAGGCAGCCTTGGCCACTCTCAGACAGAAGGTCCAAGGGAAAGGGAAAAAGAAATCACCTGCTCTAATGATGAATCATCTAAACAAAGATTTGACAAGAAAAAAGGAGGGAGAAGAAAGAGAAAACAACAGCAAGGCAAAGGTGCATCAAAAAAAATATTGCCACAGAGCATAAGAAAATTCTAACCAGAAAACTAAGAAAACATAGTGAAGAGACCTCAGGAAAGAGATGGAAACGATAGGAGGAAAGGAATCCTGAGCCGACAGAGCTCGGGGAAGAGGTGGAAGGAAAAAAAAAAAAGCTTAATCTTCATTCTTAAAGAGAAGTCTAAAATCTGAAGGAGAAAAAATTACTGTTCGAAAATCAGTAAGAGATTTCTGGTTACAAAGAGATGGAAACGATAGGAGGAAAGGAATCCTGAGCCGACAGAGCTCGGGGAAGAGGTGGAAGGGAAAAAAAAAAGCTTAATCTTCATTCTTAAAGAGAAGTCTAAAATCTGAAGGAGAAAAAAATTACCGTTAGAAAATCAGTATGAGATTTCTGGTTCAAGATGTTGGAGTAGAAGGATGTGCACTCGTCTCCTCCTCTGAGGGCACCAAAATCACAACTCGCTGTTGAACAGCCACCGGCAGGAGGAACCTACCAAAAAAGATACCCCACGTCCAAAGGCAAAGAGGAAGCCACAGCAAAAGTCAGCAAGAGAAAGCAAGAGAAAAAAGGGAAGTCAGCAAATTAAAAGAAAATAGAGAATTAGAGAGAAAATGATAGAAACAAAAGACAAAGAAGATCTGTTGTACGTGCATTCAATAGCTCTGAAAGGACGCAGAAGAAACTGGCAACATGATTTGCTTTTAGGGAGGAAAATTAAGTCATGGGGGTCAGTGGATGGGTGGATGAGAGAACCGCAAGGATGGAAGGGAGAATTCTCGATCTTTTGACCTGTATGAACGTATTAGCTCCTCAAAAAAATTCTCACTAAGCAATCCTTACAATCCTCCAACACACACACACACACACACACACTCTCAAGTCTGATTGTTTAACTCTCTTCACTTAAAACCCTACAATCATTCTCATCGGTGTTAGGATAAAGAGCATACATTTCACAATGGTTTATTAGTAGGGCAACCATAGACTCTACTGCCCAACAAGACATTAAAAAAAAACAACATAATTTATTTGGCTGTGCTGGGTCTTAGTTGCGGCATGCAGGATCTAGCTCCCTGACCAGGGATGGAATCCAGACCCCCTGCATTGGGAGCATGGAGTCTTAACCACTGAATCACCAGGGAAATCTTTTGAGGTTGAAAGGAGATGAGACCGATGTAACCCAAGACTAAGGTCACTTATAAGGCAGGTCACGATGTGGTGCTTACTGCCCTCTCCAGCCTCAGTTCTCACCCTAGCCATGCTCCAGACCTCCCCACACATTCGCTCTCCCTACCGTAGTGTCTCTCTTCCAATCCCGCACTGTCTCAGGAATGAAGGGCAATCAAAATGAGGAACTTGCTGCCTCCAGGCTATCCAGCTCTGCCCAGGAATCGGGAACCAGGCTCTAGCACACAGCTGCCTGCCTGTGTTCAAGATGAAATGTCTTCAGATCTCCACCCAGGGACAGATTGATAGCTAGCTCAGGGAATGTGTCTTTCCCATCCAGACTTTGAAAAGCTTAATTTATTGGGCTGTGCCGGATCTTAGCTGTGGCATAAGGAATCTTTAGCTGTGGCGTGGGAACTCTTAGTTGTGGCATGTGGGAGTTCCCCGACCAGGGATTGAATCCACACCTCCTGCGCTGGGAGAACGGAGTCTTAACCCCTNGCTTAATTTATTGGGCTGTGCCGGATCTTAGCTGTGGCATAAGGAATCTTTAGCTGTGGCGTGGGAACTCTTAGTTGTGGCATGTGGGAGTTCCCCGACCAGGGATTGAATCCACACCTCCTGCGCTGGGAGAACGGAGTCTTAACCCCTGGACCACCTGGGAAGTCCCTTTGCATCTGGTTTTATACATTTACCTTTGCTCCTCCTTGGCTCCACCTCCTGTGCAGAGCCAAATCTGCAAGAAGACCCTTCTGTACCAGTTCAGCCATGCCTGGCCTCAGTACCTTCTGTGCACAGCTGTGACAAGCTGGAGCCACACTCCCAGCCTAAGATCTCCACCCAGGGACAGATTGATAGCTAGCTCAGGGAATGTGTCTTTCCCATCCAGACTTTGAAAAAATTAGTTTATTGAGCTGTGCCGGATCTTACCTGTGGCATAAGGAATCTTTAGTTGTGGCATGTGGGAGTTCCCCAACCAGGGATTGAATCCACACCTCCTGCGCTGGGAGAACACGGAGTCTTAACCCCTGGACCACCTGGGAAGTCCCTTTGCATCTGGTTTTATACATTTACCTTGGCTCCTCCTTGGCTCCACCTCCTGTGCAGAGCCAAATCTGCAAGAAGACCCTTCTGTACCGGTTCAGCCATGCCTGGCCTCAGTACCTTCTGTGCACAGCTGTGACAAGCTGGAGCCACACTCCCAGCCTCCCAGCATGACTAAGCAATTGCTCTGGAAACTGTAATTCCCAGTGTGTAATTTCCATTAGCAACTTCATTTTAAAATCTCATCAAGCTTCCAGGTGCTACCCCAGCACTCCAATTGGCAAACACCCTAAGAACTCCCCCATTAAAAGACAAGGAAATGTTTTCCTCCTTCAGCTCAAAATTTCCAAAACTGTTACATCCCTACACGTGGACTTGGAGAAGAATTGAAGAAGAAGATCGGGGTCCTAGGACATCTGGGCAAGAGCACGGCTCTCTTCTTTTCCTGTGACTGGCCTCTGAAGCCCTACCCACTCTGGAAAGTTTTGTCTCAGGTTCAAAGGATTTGTTAATGAAATAAGCCATTTTTACATACAAATAAATAATACAGATATTTATTAGAGAATTCTTCCTTTCAACATAATAACATTAAAAGAAAAGAGAAATAGAAAGAGCAGAGAATACATCACCAAATTGGGTTTTGACCAACATCCAGACTCAAACATCACTGGGAAGTCCTGTGTCACAGCACATCTGAAGTCCCAGTTGGGAAAGAGTCCCAGGCAGCATGTCCGTTCTGCGGGTGAGACTTCAAGATTGCAGCTCAGGGTTCCTGCTTCTAATCCCAGGACAGAGCCAACCTGATAGCATCATCAATCTGTCACCAAAATGCAAGCCTGATTTCATGTTAATGCTGCTTGTTTTGTTGTGTGAAACCTGGAATGTAGTTAAGCCTGGGGCTTGGTTGGCCAAGGCCCCTCCAGGGTCTCAACAATCTCAAGATTCCTCCCCCAACAGCAGGCAGTCACTCCCAGTCGGGGCAGTGTCCAGGCAGGTTAGAAGCAAGGTCAGAGGCCTGTTCTGCTTTGTCTCTGAAGCCTAAACAAGACTACTCACTTAATTTCCCCAACACTCAGCTGGAGCTAGCCTCATCTCTCCCTCCATCAGCGTCTTCGTGAGGATCAGAGGTGACGTCACTGAAGCTGCAAGTCCTGCACGTTGCACGTAATAGGCAGGCATGGTGGTTGCTCCCCACCTTCTGCCTTCTGGTATCCCTCATCTGCTGCTGCTGCTGCTAAGTCACTTCAGTCCTGTCCGACTCTGTGTGACCCCATAGATGGCAGCCCACCAGGCTTCCGCATCCCCGGGATTCTCCAGGCAAGAACACTGGAGTGGGTTGCCATTTCCTTCTCCAATGCATGAAAGAGAAAAGTGAAAGTGAAGTCGCTCAGTCTGTCTGACTGTTAGCGACCCCATGGACTGCAGCCCACCAGGCTCCTCCGTCCATTGGATTTTCCAGGCAAGAGTACTGGGGTGGGGTGCCATTGCCTTCCCCGATCCCTCATCTAGAGAACTTGATCGTGTCATCAGGACTTCTCCACAGCACTACTCAATAAACTGGATCGGCAGCCCTGCTGACTGGGACACTGGTTTGCTGGGAATGGAACGATAGTGCTGACATTTACAGAGAGCTTTCTTGCTAAACTTTAAACACCGCTGGTCTAATTCAGCTAGCCTTGCCTGCTAGTGATATTCCTATAGCTATGATGGACATGCTGAGTTCTATCAGATGCCCGGGGAGGGGCAGGATAATTGGCTCCTTTTAGAGTTCCAGCAAAGTTAGATAGACACCAAGTCCATTTTACGAGGAGGGGAATTAACATATATTGAGTGTTATCTGTCTGGCACATAGGAGGAATTCAATAAATATCGACAAGCTGAATAATGTGAAGGAATAAATTAATTGCACAGGCCAGGATAAAGTATGCATTTTTACTCCATACTGTTTGTCTTGCTAGGTATAAATGGCAAACTTCAAATGCTGATGTATTTATTTGGGTGCAGTGCTATGTTAGGCCCTTTGCTAGGTTCTGGGGACATAACTATATGCAAAACCAAGCCTCTCTGCTTTCTGAGACCTCTCAATGCAGAGAAGGTGACAAAGAAGAAATGGGAGTATTATCTGTATTAGTCAGTCTCCTGAGGCTGCCATAACAAAATACTACTTCCCTTGTGGCTCAGACGGTAAAGGATCTGTCTACAATTCGGGAGACCCGGGTTCAAGCCCTGGGTTGGGAAGTTCCTCTGGAGAAGGAAATGGCAATCCACTCCAGTACTATTGCCTGGAAAATCCCATGGACAGAGGAGCCTAGTAGGCTTCAGTCTATAGGATCGCAAAAAGTCGGTCACGACTGAGCGACTTCACTTCACATAGGCTGAAAACCTTAAACAGCAGGCATTTATTTCCCCAGAGCTATGGAAGCTGGAAGGGGTGAATTTAACTCAGATGACCATTGTATCTACTACTGTGGGCAGGAATCCCTTAGAAGAAATGGAGTAGCCATCATGGTCAACAAAAGAGTTTGAAATGCAGTACCTGGATCCAATCTCAAAAATGACAGAATGATCTCTGTTCGATTCCAAGGCAAACTATTCAGTATCACGGTGATCCCAGCCTATGCTTAACCAGTAACGCTGAAGCTGAAGTTAAACGGTTCTTTGAAGACCTACAAGACCTTTTAGAACTAACACCCACAAAAGATGTCCTTTTCATTATAGGGGACTGGAATGCTAAAGTAGGAAGTCAAGAAACACCTGGAGCAACAAGCAAATTTGGCCCTGGAGTACAGAATGAAGCAGGGCAAAGGCTAATAGAGTTTTGCCAAGAGAATGCACTGGTCATAGCAAACACCCTCTTCCAACAACACAAGAGAAGACTCTACACATGGACATCACCAGATGGTCAACACTGAAATCAGATTGATTATATTCTATGCAGCCAAAGATGGAGAAGCTCTATACAGTCAACAAAAACAAGACCAGGAGCTGACTGTGGCTCAGATCATGAACTCCTTATTACCAAATTCAGGCTTAAATTGAAGAAAGTAGGGGAAACCACTAGACCATTCAGGTATGACCTAAATCAAATCCCTTATGATTATACAGTGGAAGTGAGAAGTAGATTTAAGGGCCTAGATCTGATAGA
>SJYX01018654.1:192494-243800 GCA_006410675.1 Oreotragus oreotragus
TTGGACTGCAAGGAGATCCAACCAGTCCATTCTAAAGATCAGCCCTGGGTGTTCTTTGAAAGGACTGATGCTAAAGCTGAAACTCCAGTACTTTGGCCATCTCATGCGAAGATTTGACTCATTGGAAAAGACTCTGATGCTGGGAGGGATTAGGGGCAGGAGGAGAAGGGGATGACAGAGGATGAGATGGCTGGATGGCATCACGGACTCGATGGACGTGAGTCTGAATGAACTCCGGGAGTTGGTGATGGACAGGGAGGCCTGGCGTGCTGCGATTCATGGGGTCGCAAAGAGTTGGATGGGACTGAGCGACTGAACTGAACTGAAGATCTTTGTATTGTTGATCCTAATCTTGTTAATTTAAGATGCATGTTGTGGGGGTGGGTCTGGTCAAGGTATATGAGGCCTTGCTAAGACTAGCGAGGGGTGCACTCTCTGCCCCCTTTCGATGTCTGTCAGAAGCTTCTCTGTCCTTTTTCACTGTAATAAAACTTCTGCCATACCAGAGCCCTGAGTGGTCAAGGCTGGTCCCTGATCCTGAAGCTAAATTTTCTTCTTTGGACATCAGGAGTCCGATCCCATTCACTGTAAGCTATCAAAATCATACAAGTGAACCTAATTCATAACACAGACTCAAAGACTTAGAAAGCAAACCTATGGTTACCAAAGGTTAACCAAAGGGGAAAGATAAGTTGGGAGACCGGGACTGACATACACATACCACAATATTTAAAATAGATAACCAAAACAAACATAAAACAACATAGATAACCTCCAAGGGTCTACTCTATAGTACAAGGAACTCTGCTCAGTATTCTGTAAAAATGGGAAAAGAATTTCAAAAAGAATAGATACATGTGTAACTATTACTGAATCACGTTGCATACACCAGAAACTAACATGAAATTATCCATCAGCTATACCCTACCCAAGCACCCCTGAAGAAGGAGAGCCCTCCCAGGCTGATTCAAGGGGGTTGATTGAATCAAAGGCAGTCACACGATTTAAAGGGGCCTTTTTCTGAGGTTGCTCAGGAGACTAAGAGCGCCTGCCTCTGCAGATTTTGCATGAACTCACAGTGGAGCCCTCAACAGTGCAGTGACGAGCAGGCCCGCGCCACCCAGCAGACCCCAGCCGACTCGGCGCGCGAGACTCGAAAAATGGCAGAGCAACTTTCCCCACGAAAGAGGACAAACCAGCTGTGAAAAAGACCGTTCTTTTCAAAATGCCTGGGCAAAAAGTGGCTGCAGGCTGCAGGAAGCGCCCCATCTGCAACCAAGAGTCCAGAGAGAACAGCTGCAGTGAGGAAGGGAACACTGCGGTCCGCCCGGAAAAGAAGCAAGCTCCCCACAATCCCATGATACAGAAGGCCCCTGGCAGTGGCAGACAGAGGTGGCATATGGTGACCAGAGTAGCGAGGAGGAGGAGAGAGCCCAGGTGTCTGGGCGTGGTCCTTAAGTCCACTCGCTGAGCGAAACCCATAGGGCCAGAGGATATGGGGGCCACTGCTGTCCACACAGAGAAGGAGCATGACGCACAAACCATCTCTGAGTGCAGTCAGAAGATCCAGGAGGAGCTGAGGGCAAGGAAGATGATCTCTTGGGTGGTTTGATCTAATAATCATTAGATCGAATAAGATCTAATAATCAATAATTGTCAGAAATACATGAAGCCCAAGGAAATGTCTATGGACGCTGCTTCCTCCAGAATGGTGAGGAAGGGCCCCATCTGAGCTACCCAGCATCTCCATGTGCTGGGATTACCAGCTCGACATTTGTAAGGACTACGAGGAGCTTGGTTTTTGCGGCTTCGCAGACTGCTGCAAATTCCTCCATGACCGTGAAGATCACAAGCATCGGTGGCAGATCGAACACGAACTTGATGAGCGTCCCTGCGGCGTCTAAGAGGACGAAAACTACGAAGTGGGAAGCGACCAGAAGGAAATACCGTTCAAGTGTTTCCTCTGTCACCAGACCGTCCAAAACCCAGTTATCACCAAGTGCAGGCATTATTTCTGTGAGCTCTGCGCGCTGCACCTTTTTCACACCACCGCTCGCTGCTGTCTGTGACCAGCAGACCAATGGCGTCCAGAGAAAGAACCGATTATTAAACTGGAGAAACACTGAGCTGCAGAAGGGGGTGGTGCTTCTCGTGTCCCAGAAGACCCCGATGAGAGTCCAATTCCCATTACTTAAAATTTCCCATTAGTCTCAAATCTCAAATGTTTTGTTATTTTGGAAATCTTAGAAAAAGAAGACCCATTGACTTAATGGGGTACAGGAGAATTAAGAAAGTAGAATTACTTAATGGGTGTCTGGAGAGTTAAGAAGGCAGATGGATTTAATAGAGGTCAGGAAACCTCAGGGGTTTGATTGGTAAAATGGATGCCAGGAGATTTAAGAAGGATGATTGATTTAGTGGGGGGGTCAGGATATTTAAGGGAGCTGATTTAATCTATGGGAGTCACATGTTTTAGGGGCTGGTTTAATATGTAGGTGTCACATGACACCAGCATGTTGATCAAATCAGTGAGGGTTACCTGTTTATGGGGACTGATTTAACAATAGGAGCCATGTGACCTAGCAGCTGATTGAATCAGCCCAAGGGGACAGCACCTATATAAAAACTGTGTATTTGTGTATATAATATATATACACAGCTGTGTATGTACTCTGTGTCCAGAAAGGCACTTTGGGTACACAATGCATATACACAACAGTGTGCCAGAAGGGGTGCACATGGGGAGCCCAAACCCACCCCCACAGGCGACAGCACCCTCCCTAACCTCGCATCATTATTTCTGGTATTTGTTTTTTGCTATTACAAACAAGGAAGCAATATTATTGCTGCCTAACACATCGCCCCCAAATTTTGTGAGTTAAAACTGTAATAGATATTTAACATGGCTCACAGTTTTTGCCAGACAGAATTTGGGAGCTGCTTGGCTGGATGGCTTCTGGCTTCGTGGTTTTCACTGGGTTGCAGTCAGAATGTTCGCTGGGGCTACAGTCACTGAGGTTTGACTGTGCTGGAGGGTTGACTCCCTCCAGGGCTGGCAAGTGGGTGATGTCTGATGGTGCCATGCCATGTTAAGGTACTTAGCGTGTTGTGTCTGACTCTCTAGGACACTATGGACTGTAGCCTGCCAGGCTCCTCTGTCCATGGGATTCTTCAGATGAGAATGCTGGAGTGCGCTGCTGGCTGTCTGATGGTGGAGAGCCCTAATTCCTAGCTCCCTAAGTGGCCCTCTCCGTGAGGCTGATTGAGGGTCCTCACAGCATGGCAGCAGGTTTCCCCCAGAGTGAGTTATTCAAGAGAGAACAGAAGCAGCAATGCATTTTAAGACCTAGCCTCATAAGTCACACATTGTCATCTCTGCCTCATTCTGTTCATTAGAAGTCAGTCACCGAGTCCAGCCATTTTGAAGGGAGGAGTGTCAAAGTGTTTCCAAACTTGTTTGAAAGCCATCAGTACTACCCTTTTATATAATCTTTATGTACTTGTGTGAAGACATCCTTATAATAGATTTTCTGAACTAGAATTGCTGGATCAAGTGACATGTTCACTTTTAATTTTGATAATTCTTCTATGTGTCTAAAGCTGCCCAACAAATATCTGCTCTGTTATTCGTTTTAGCAATGAATCTCCCTAGTTTTATCTAGGCACAGCTTGAGAAGGTGTTTCCCACGTTCCCTTGCTACAGACAAGGGAGACAGGTAACTAACTTCTGGCCAGTGGGACGTATTGTGTGAGATTTCTGAGTCATGCTTTTAAAAGTAGCCGTTGGCCTATTTCCTCTTTCCCTGTTGAGAATGCTGCTTGGAGAGCAGACGTGGTGGGGGTGGGAGCCAGCTTCCGCCAGGCGATGAAGACGGTGCCTTTGGGGATGGTGGAATGATGTATAGAAAGAATCTGGGCCTCTAGATAACCGCAAGGAGCCAAGCTACCCTTCTTCTCAGGACATCCTGCCAGCTTAGATTTTTGTATGAAAGAAAAATAAAACTTCTATTTTAAGCCACTGTTGTTTACTGATGATTTGCCTTGTAAAGAGACTTCACCCACAGCATATGCATATCCATTCCCCATCCTTGCCCACACACAATATTCTCAGTCTTTAAAAATTTACCACTCTGATGGACTCCCCCTCCACTTACAACTTCATCATCCCCCTCCTTTGCAGCTGAACCAAATACTAGGAATAAGAGGAGGGATGCTGACCAGAAAGCCTACCACAGTCAGGTTAATAGAAAACACAAAGGTAAAATGTTGCTGTCGAGCAAAGGAAACTATAAGCAAGGTGAGAATACAACCCTCAGAATGGGAGAAAATAATAGCAAAGGAAACAACTGACAAAGATTGATTTCCAAAATATACAAGCAGCTCATACAAGTCGATACCAGAAAAACAAACAACCCAATCAAAAAGTGGGAAAAAGACCTGAACAGACATTTCTCCAAAGAAGACATACAGATGGCTAACAGACACATGAAAAGATGCTCAATGTCGCTCATTATTAGAGAAATGCAAATCAAAATTACAGTGAGATATCACCTCACACTGGTCAGAATGGCCATCATCAAAAAGTCTACAAACAATAAATGCTGGAGAGGGTGTGGAGAAAAGGGAACCCTCTTACACTGTTGGTGGGAATGCAAACTAGTACAGCCACTATGGAGAACAGTGTGGAGATTCCTTAAGAAATTGCAAATAGAACTGCCTTATGACCCAGCAATCCCATTGCTGGGCATACACACCGAGGAAACCAGAATAGAAAGAGACACATGTACCCCAATGTTCATTGCAGCACTGTTTATAATAGCCAGGACATGGAAACAACCTAGATGTCCATCAGNAGGAATGTAAGCTGATACAGCCACTTTGGAAGACGGTATGGAAATTCCTTAAAAAACTAGGAATAAAACCACCATATGACCCAGTGATCCCACTTCTAGGCACATACCCTGAGGGAACCAAAATTGAAAAAGACACATGTATCCCATTGTTCACTGCAGCACTGTTTACAGTAGCTAGAACACGGAAGCAACCTGGATGCCCATTGACAGATGAATGGATAAAGAAGCTGTGGTACATATACACAATGGAATATTACTCAGCCATAAAAAGGAACACCTTTGAGTCAGTTCTAATGAGGTGGATGAACCTAGAACCTATTATACAGAGTAAAGCAAGTCAGAAAGAGAAAGATAAATATTGTATTGTAATGCACATATATGGAATCTATAAAAATGACACTGAAGAATTTATTTTCAGGGCAGCAATGGAGAGACAGACATAGAGAATAGACTTATGGACACGGGGAGAGGGGAGGAGAGGGTGAGATGTAAGGAAAGAGTAAGATGGAAACTTACATTACTGATGTAAAATGGATAGCCAACGGGAATTTGCTGTGTGGCTCAGGAAACACAAACAGGGCCTCTGTATCGATCTAGAGGGGTGGGATGGGGAGGGAGCTGGGAGGGAGGTTCAAAAGGGAGGGGATATGCTGCGATTCATGGGGTCGCAAAGAGTCGGACACGACTGAGCGACTGAACTGAACTGATGGCTGATTCAGGTTGAGGTTTGACAGAAAACAACAAAATTCTGTAAAGCAACTATCCTTCAATTAAAAAATAGAATGTCGCTGTCAAGAAAGGTCCTCTTACAACTCTAAAGTACATGTCCATCACCGAAAGAGCCTCCGCAGAGATGCTGTGCCTGCCCTCAAAGGCATGACAGCTGAGCTGGGGACAGCAAATATCTGAAAAGAGGCAACCAGCAGGGCAAAGTGGAAGGGTCTGGCTGTCCAGTTATCGGGGCTGAGCCAGGGCCCTGGAGGAGGGAGCAAAGACGGAGGACGCTAGCCTCCCCAAGGCGTGGTTCACGAATTTCTCCTGCTACTTTGGCCAGAAGCGGGGCGGAGGGAGAGGCTTACCTGGGAGAAAGCTACAGCAAATGGCGAACGGCACGGGTGCTGGTGTTCGAGAGCCCACACTGCATTCCATCTCCACCGCGATTCACTCTGTGGACAGATGACGCACCGAGTGCCTCCTGGAGCCGGACGCTGCGGGCAGTGCTGGGAGTCCCGTGGGAAACTGCAGTGCCCAGAGCGTCCCTTCAGGGCGCTAAGATGGACAAGTCAAGGCTGGGCCACTGTGTCCTCACCTGCAGAGAGCTGGGAAGACGGAACGGAATAACACGTGCATGGGATGGTGCCCACGGCCCTAGGTAGCAAAGGCCCAGTACAGGCAGCAGCAATGATTAAGAAAAGCCATGAAATACCATGATATCACCTATATGTGGAATCTAAAAAAGGATACAAGTGAACTTATTTACAAAACAGAAATAGATTCACAAACAAAAAACGAATTTATGCTTACCAAAGGGGAAACCAGGGGGAGGGATAAATTAGGAGTTTGGGATTAATATATACACACTTTTATATATAAAATAGTTAACCAACAAGGACCTATTACATAGTGCAGAGAATTATATTCAATGTTTTGTAATAACCTATAGGGAAAATAATATGTGTGTATGTATCTGAATCACCTTGCGTACACCTGAAGATAACACAACATTGTAAAACAACTAGAACCCCCAAATTTCCTCTCTGCCCTTTTGTTCCCTCACTGGTGACTCCTGCAAACATTGGGTTAATGCCCATCCCTGCCTAGGGGAAAAAAAACACAAATTCCTGCTTTTGTAAAAGAGCGTTCTTGAGAAACAGCTGATGTAGTTTTACGCCCTGATTCTGTTTCATTAACGCTTTAGTGGGGGACATACTGTGTTTGATTAAACCAGAGGAATGACAGTCTAATTGCGAAATTTTAGGCATCAGTCAAGCTAACTGCGGACACCTGGCCCAATTGCAGGTGCTTCACTGATGCTGTTGAAACCGTAACTTTTAGGAACCGGCCCAGGCCTCTCCTCCTCTCCTCCCCTTCCCTCCTCTCTCTTCTGTTCTTCTCCCCTCTGTCTCCTGTCTTCTTCTGCCTAAACAGCCATCCAAATCCCTGATGACTCAGTATGATCGCATTTCCACAGGCAGGTGCGCATCTTGTCTAGTCACATTACAAATAAATCACTTGGCCACACATAGTCAATGCACCAATCTGTTACTTCTCTCTGCTCTTCAGGAACAAACTTCTCAAAAAGCACAAGATGGTTGGGTGAAATGCAAGCGAGGAAAAGAGTAAGGTGGAGTGGGCAGAGCCCTTCTGAGCTGGGCATCTAACTTCACGTCTAATCAGACGTGAAGTTACCTCTGCAGTTATATCAACAGCTCAGCATCGTGACTGCTGCCTGGAACCCATGATGGCGAGCTGTGGAAGAAATAGGTTTGGAGTGGAGCGGTGGCGCTTGTGTTTACTGAAAACCCATCATGTGCTAGGTCCTATGTTTACTGGATACCTACTATGTGCCAGGCCCTATGCTTGCTTTTGCATCTGTTCTCTTCCAAGGCAGGGATCAGGATCCTGATTGGGGTACCCTGGTCAGTTTCACCTTTGTTTCTGCAGACTAGAAACATCACACCATTCTCTAATGATTCTGTTTGGTATGATGGAAGGGTCTTGGGGTTGGAGAGACAGCTCCACCACTGTGGGCAGATGACATAACACCTCTGAGTCTCAGTGTCTTCATCTCTAAATGGGTATGAAGATTGGATCTGATGAAACAACACATTTAAGACATCTCATAAATAGCAGCTAAAAATGATGGTGTTTAATCTCTCCTTCATAATATACAACTTCACCCTCTTAGAGATTTTTATAATTTTTACAGGTTAGGGTGGGAATGCTCCCAGAGCTCCGTGTGCGTACATGTGTTTCTTATAGTTGATTAAAACAAACAAAAAAAAGCAGCCTAAAGGGGAGGGAGCTGAGTCTTTTATAGAAATCTTGGTGCTTTAGAAAACCAGACAAACCTCAGTGAAATGCCACTGGGCATTCTGTCAGTGAACCAGGCCTCCCCATGGCCACACCCTGCATGGTGTCCCTCCACATTGGATCTGGGCTGGTCTGTGATTTGTTTTGAATAATAAGGTGGAAGTGACACTGGGCCTAAGCCTCAAGAATTTCTGTAAGTATCTGCCTTTGTGTTTCAGGGAGGCCATGAGCTGATATCTAAGAAATTTGGTCTCTTTGATGTAGAGATGTTGGCACAGGTTCACATGCTCCATGGCCAAACAAATGCAAACACTGGAGTTTGGAGCAGACAAATGTTACTTTCAGGGCCATGCTGCAAAATGGGTGGTTCGTGCTGTGGGTGCCTCACACCCAAAAAACCCCAAGCCCTTTGAAGGAGCTCCTTGAGGGGTTCCAGCAAAGTATTTTTAAAGGGCCAGGTGAGGGAGGGGATCACAAGGTGTGTGATCAGTTCGCGCACAGTTCTCTGATTGGCTGATGGTGCGGTAACAGGGCTGTGTCTCGGGGGTTAGCATTATCAGGCATTAGGTTCCAGGAGGCCGGGGGCCATGTGCCCATGATCATCAATTAGTTAACATCTTCCATTTGGGGGGCAGGTTCAGAGCTGTAAAACGACTCAGGAAATGTGCATCAAATACTGATATCTAGGTATTTCAGAGAGGTACTAAAGCAGAGGGTATGGAGGAAGGCCTGTCTGCTCGCTTACAGAGACAGAACAGAGAGAGCTCATGGAAAAAGAGAGGCCCTGAGAATCTATGGGAGGAGGGGGAGAGTCTCAACCCAGGCCAGCCCTCCAGCCACCCCTCTGTCAACTTAAAAAATATGCACAACCTAAAAGCTGAGGGTTATGTTTTACTGGAGGAAGTTTTTAGGATGTCAAGCAGCGAGGCAGCATCTCAGTTAACCCTGAGAGAACTTCTCCGAGGAGGTGAGGGGGGAGCCAGGATATATAGGAGTTTGGCAACAAAGAGCAGGTAGTCAGACCATCAAAAGATTATCATTGCTCAGAGGTTAAAGCGTCTGCCTCCAATGTGGGAGACCCGGGTTCGATTCCTGGGTCGGGAAGATCCCCTGGAGGAGGAAATGGCAACCCACTCCAGTATTCTTGCCTGGAGAATCCCATGGACGGAGAAGCCTAATAGGTTACAGTCCACGGGGTCGCAAAGAGTCGGACACGACTGAGCGACTTCACCTTCATCTTCAAAGAAAACCAGATTATCTCAAGGAATTTAATGCTTTTCTATATGTGGGAAGATGCTAGAGTCTGGGTTCACTGAAATCATTCCTTTGATGCACATCTCAGCTATCTGGGGCCAGTACCCTGTGTTTTCATGGGGCTTCCAAGGTGGCGCTAGTGATAAAGAACCCTCCTGCCAATACAGGAGATCTAAGAGACATGGGTGTGGTCCCTGGGCCGGAAAGATCCCTGGAGGAGGGCATGGTAACCCACTCCAGTGTTCTTGCCTGGAGAAGTCCATGGACAGAGGAATTTGGCGGGCTAGAGTCCATGGGGTCACAAAGAGCTGGGAACAAGCTGAGTGACTAGCATACACATACTCCACAGATTGTGGGCCATCTCAGAAATCAAGAGGCCCTGAAATATGGGGTTGTTAGTTTTTATGGTCTGAGTAATTCCTTAGGCTAATGACTGAGGCTTATTCCAACTGTTCAGGGAAGAAGCAGGGGTTTTTAGGACTTGGACCACTGCCCACTTTCTGACCTTTATGGTCAATGTCAGAACTGTCACAGCACTGGAGGCTGGTCACTTAGATGCTAATATATTACAATGAGTCTATAAGGAGGTTCAAGGTCTCCTGAAAGTCATATTCTGCCATCTTGAACCTAGCTAGTCCTAACTAGTTTTGGGCATGTCCTATGGCTATGTCATTCTTTTAAAGGTTGTGCCCTGCCCGCTTCCCTCGTGTTTCAGCTGGATGTAAAATAATGGGGCCATTACAAAGTCAGGTTTTAGGTCTGCAGGGGGGACCTCTGAAAAGCTGGTCATTTCATGATCTTTACTTTCTCCATCCCATTTGGTAGAAATAATACAACGCACTTCCCTGCTGACTTAGAAGCCTCCTGGGGGAGGTTCCCTTCAGCACCCGTTGGAGGGGGTGCCAGAGTATGTGTAGGACCTGTTTGCAGAGGGACTTTTTAGGTCCCCACCAAAGATAGCTTGGTGAGGGGGGGGGGTGGACTGAGGTTGTCAGGCCCTTTGTGTACTGAGGAGAAAGGTTTAACAAGACTAGAAGTGTAGCTTCAGCAGAGGTAACTGGCTGGTAATTAGCAGGTTAATGACTCAGGGATAATGCAAGGCTGGAGCCAGGGGGCAGGAAATGACTTGAAAGTCTCCCTCTCTCTGCTCCCCACCCGCTAGTGTTTGGTGGGGCTTTGCCATCTCCCTCCTAGGAAGGGCTGGATCCTATTTGTCTCCTTAGCTCTGGAAGTCAGGGCCAGGCCAGAAGCTGACGGGTGGTGCCAAAAAAATACTGACTTGTAAAAAATAATGAGCAACTTTGCCCTTCCCTTGAGGAACAAGAAGGGGTATAAGTGTAAATTGAAGGGGATAGAAGGGCAAGTGATCCCCACTCCATGCAGAGGAAGGCTGAGGGCCAGGGGCATCTTTTTTCAAACTTTTAGGGTGCCACCTGAGCTTGTGGGTCCACCCAGCCTACTCCACTTAGAATCTTAGCATACACAGATTTTTACAGATACTGAATCAGTCAGGAATATGTTTAGTTGTAAGTAACACAACTCCCCTGATAGCTCAGTTGGTAAAGAATCTGCCTGCAATGCAGGGGACCCTGGTTCGATTCCTGGGTCAGGAAGATCCCCTGGAGAAGGGATAGGCTTTCCACTCCAGTATTCTTGGGCTTCCATTGTGGCTCAGCTGCTAAAGAATCCACCTGCAATACAGGAGACCTGGGTTCCATCCTTGGGTTGGGAAGATCCCCTGGAGAAGGAAACAGCTACCCATTCCAGTTATTCTGGCCTGGAGAATTCCATGGACTGTATAGTCTATGGGGTCTCAAAGAGTCGGACACGACTGAGCGACTTTCACTTTCAACACAGCTCCTAAAGGTGGTCTAAACAATAAAGACAGTCCCTCAGTCCACAGAGAACTACTGAGAGGTGACTTCATGCCTGGCACTGTTCTGGGAGCGGGGAACAGAGCAGAGCAAAGTAGCTTCCTGTCCTAGAACAAGAAGGCAAGCCCTGGTGCAGGCAGAGGCTCCACACAGCCTGGAGTGCCCGGGCCTTTCTACCTTGTCCTCCACTCACCCTGTGGACTGGCTTCTGCCTCCTGGTCCTAGGATCACTTGGGATGTCTGGGAATCTCAACCAAGACAGGAAGCATGAGAAAGAGGTGGCACAAGCCTCTCCCTCTCCTTTTATCAGGAAAAAGGAAACTTTCCCAAAATTCCCAGCGGATTCTCACCATCACTGGAGAGAAGAGGCACGTGGCTGCATCAGCGTTCTCAGGACTAATTAATCTGGTCATATCACCTGGGGTTGCCCAGCACAAAGTCGGGGTCAGCTTGCAGAGGAGAAGAGGGAAGGATTTTGGGGTCAGGTTATCTTGCTCCTTACTGTTCACAGGGTGAGGCCCTGACAAAGAGACAACTATCCTACTGCAAATCTTAAGTAAATAGTAAAGCAATTTAAAATAATACTAGAGGGACTTTCCTGATGGTCCAGTGGTTAAGACTGCCTTCCAATGCAGGGGGTGTGGGTTCCATCTCTAGTCAGAGAACTAAGGTCCCACATGCTGTGGGGTACAGCCAAAAAAAAAATTTTTTTTAATGTTAAAAAAAAATGAAATTTCTCTCTTTAATACAACCCAAGATGGGGCAAAAAGTCTTTATGTATGGCTGCTTACTAAGCTCTTTTCCAAGGGCTCTGTAGGAAATGTGAGGGTGGTGGAGGAAGGATCCAGTCTCGTGGAGCTCTCAGGCTAGCTGGAAATGACACACACACACAGCTGAAACCACCTGGGACCACGAGAGAGTGAAAAGGCTTTGGTAGGTACCTGAACACACAAGTAAAGGCCGTCATGGTCCAAGGCTCGCTCACTGCCTGCCCTGCCCGCACCCCTCTGGGGAACCCGTCACAGCTCCTAACCCTGTGATCCTATAAGCACCAGGCCCCTCCCCCAACCCCAGGCATGGCTGATGGGATCAGACGTGGACCCTGAGCCCAAGGCAGCCAATCCATACCTGGCAGGAAGGACATGAGCTGGGCCACTCAAGTGCTCTGTCTTGAGAATCTGAAGAGACACAGAGACTACTGCTCAGGGTGAGAGGTCCTGATACCTCGTGGTAAGAGAGATGTGTCAAGAGACCACACAGATCCTCAAGGAGGAAAGCACAAGGATTTCCCTGGTAGTCCAGTGGTTAGGACTCTCTGCTTCCACTACAGGTGTGAGCCCTGGTCAGGGAACTAAGATCTTGCATACCTTGCTGCACAACCGAAAAAAACACAAACACAAACACAAACACAAACACAACCACAAACACAACCACAAACCACCTTTTTTACAAAAGAAGGAAAAGGGCAGCCTCGCTCCTAACTTGACCCAACCTGAACTGGGGTTGGGGCTGCCATTCCATCCTGACCACCAGTGTTCCTTTTATGAAGGCTGGTTTGAACAGATTTTGTGCCTCAGCTTGAATGGCATGGCGTGGGAAGACTTCGAGCTCACCCCTCAGCCCTGTATCCACCTCTCTCCATTCCCCAGTCCACCCCCCGCCTCTGCCTCAGGCCAAGTCCTCTTCCCCCAGCTGCTCCACCTGCATTTGTTTTCCCCTTCATTTTGTTCACTGCAGACACTGGTCTTTCTAACATGACCCTGCCAGGCCCTTGCTATACATCTCTGAGTAGCCCCTCACAGCTCAGCCTCCAGTCCTATCTGACTCCCTCCCTACCTATGCTCCTGACCTGCCATCCAGTCACCCTAAGATTAAACAGTCACACCTTTACGCCTTTGCACATGCCTGGACTTCTGTGTACAAATACACCCTCCACCCGTTTCCCATGCCTCGTCCAAGATCAAGGTCAGGGGACATCTCTCTCCAACCCTAACTTTGATTCCTCTCTGCTTTGGCCACTGCAGCAGCTCATGAGGCCCTGTGCTGGCATTTATTTGTCACCTGGCGCTATGCCTGTGGAGTGAATGAACGAATGCGCCTCAGCTGACCTGACCAGGTTCTGTTGGGAGAGTGGAGTGTGAGGAGGGAACTTTCCTTTCTGGGAGATTAGCCTCAGTCCAGCCTAGACAGGGGTGTCAGGTACTTTCTGAGGCCCTCCTGCCTCATGCCCTGAAAGCGCCCCCATCTGCTTGCTCCCCTGGTGACACGGGGACAGCCTCATTGAAACTGGCCTCTTGTCCTCAACACTGGATGGAAATCTAGAGAAGAGGCGCACAGACAGAGCTGAAGAGCCAAGTGCAGTGAAGCACTCAGATTTTATAAACAGGCAGGAGATTTCAGGAGCAATCAGGGGAGAAACGAAGATACATTATCCCCGGAATTCACAATGCAGAGCTGAAGAGCTGGAGGGGCTGTAATTCCATCTTCCCGTCTTCCTGGACCTCCGGCAGCCTGGGAAGATTTGCTGCTTTGGGAAACGATGCAATGATGTCCACGCTGGTCAAGGCTTCCCTGGGGACATGGTGGGTGGCGGGCAGTGTTTACGGAATCCTGGGAGCCTGGTAGTCCTCCCCAGGAAGGAAGGTTGTTTATCAGGCTCACAAATGTGTCTAGTGATAATGGACCTGAAGACAGAGGGCTGCAGACCCCTCCTAATGGCAGAGGGGCAACTTGGAAGAGGGTCTTCACCAGAACGAGACCATGCTGGGACCCTGATCTCCAACTCCAGCCTCCTGAACTGTGAGAAATAAATTCTGCAGTTTATAAGACCTCCAGGTTATGGTATTGTGCTATAGCAGTCCAAACAGACTAAGACAGAAATAACCAGCATTTATTATAACTTACTACTTGCCAAGCACTGTCTTAAGCACCTTATACACATTAATTTATTTAATTATTTTACCATTTCCCTATCTGACAGGTGCCATTATTATTGTTGCCTCCATTTTGCAGATGAGGAAACTGAGAGCAGACCTTGAAATCTTTTGTTCACTGTTCAACTCCAGCACCTAGAACCTAGGAATGCGACAAACTCATCCAGTAAGCAGCACCAAAATGTCCTCTAACACAGAGCCTGGGGCCAACCATGGTCCAGATGACGGCACAGTGGGGCCATGGGGATGTGTGGAGGCTTAGATGCCGTCGAGAAGTTTTGCCTCTCCCTCCTGTCCTTTTTCCTCCCATACATATTTTTCAGGGGCTTCCTATTTGTGGAACGTGTGCACAGAGAGGAATCAGATTTCCCTTCTGCCCCAAGTGGGTTATAATTACAATGTAATAAGCAGTGATAACCTATGCAGAAAAAATACAGTAAAGTAATTTTTAAAAAACCCAAAGAGGAGCAAACAATGTACTGGAACAAGTTTGCCATCCTCAAATTGGTTCACTCATCCAAGGAGCCTGCATCGAGCTAAGCCCTGGGATGCAGGGATGAGTGTGAACTGGGCCCCCTCCTGGTGGGGCAAGGCTGCCTCCCTCAGGGTAGCAAAGGCTTGGGGAGAGCAGCCGAGCGGAAGAGGCTCCAGACTTGAGGCCTGCCGCCCGCATCCCTCTTCCCTCTGCTCCAAAGGGTGCTTTCCCCAGAGCTGGCCCAGTCCAGTCCAGAGGGCAGGCTCCAGGACTTCAGCCTGTTGAGGAAAGCAGGTCAGTAAGCCTTGCCCCAGGCCTTGGGGCTGCTGGTCCCCTTTCAGTGCCCCTCTGGCCTCCTTCCCGCTCTCCGCGGTGCCTGGCAGTGGGCTCCAGCTTCCCCCAGCTGGCTGCTCATTCACGCACGGGGCCCAGAGCCGTCCACAGACAGCGCGGCCACCTCCCCCCACCCCAGCCCCAGAGCTCTGTGCCGTGATGGATGGCGCTGCTCTGCTCCTGGTCCCAGAGAGCTCCTTTGAATAATAACTTGGCAAAATTACTTTTTTTTTTTTTTTTTTTTGCTTTCCCTATTTCTGATTCATTGGCTCTTTCTAAGTCATTCATCTCTTTTGAGTTAGAGGAAGAAAGAAGAATGAGGAAGAGGAGGAAGAAGTATCGCAGGGTTACAAGGGACCCTGAGTCCCACTTCCTTATTCTACAGGGGAAGCTGGAGGCAGAGTGTGGATTCCTATAGGAATCCTGACCTCCACTCAGAAGAGAAGCAACTGTGGGAGGGATGGGAGATGGGGAGGCAGGGATCTTTCTAGGGACCCTTCAGTTGCACCTTGAAGGCAGCCGCCTACTGTATCCACATGCAAGCCTGGTCCAGTCTGCCGGCAGAGATGTTGGAGTTTCTTTATTCTTGAAGGGGCAGAGCAGACCAGGAAAAGGAAGTAGAGACAGACGGGGCTTCAGGTGAGTTGTGGCAGCTCACCAACACTAACACATGATCACCTACTATGTGCCAGGCATGGAGGAGACAAAGATGCATAAACACTGTTCCTACCCTCAAGGGATTCACAGACAGGTACAGGTAAAGCTGATGCCTGCGGCACGTGCTGTAGTGGAAGTAGGTCCGATGCGATCACACAGAGGAGGTTGTTCTACGCCGGGAGGGACCAGCAACAATGAGCTGATAAAATGTTCTGAGATCTCAATCTGAAGGTGGTGAAGCATGCTCCAAATGTCAGGCACCGCAGAAGCAGAGGCGTGAAGGTGTGAAATGGCATAGTGTTCCGGGCAACGTTGAGTTCTACCGCATTTTTAGAATATGAAGGTGAAATGGATGTTGGCCAGCCACAGGAAGAAGGGCCAGTAATGATACTGTCTGCAGAACCGAATCAAGTGCTCGTGCAGGAAGGCCTGTGTGCCAGTCTTGGCAGTCTGATGACTGTGACAGGACAGTTATCCAACAGGAAGGGGTCTAATCAGATCTGCAACAGTGTGGAGGATGGATCAGACCCGGAGAGGCTGGAGAAAGGAAGACCAACCAGGAGATCCATATAATAGTCCAGGCAACAGTCTATGGAAGGACTGAACCAACAAGCAGGACCGACACAGGAGGGAATGGATGTGAGAAACACGTTGGCAGCGCTTGGTGGCTGGCTGAGGGATGAAGGTGAGGAGACAGAGGAGTCAAGGGTACCTTGCTGATGCCACCAGCTGAAACAGGGATCACAGCACAGAAGCTTTCATGAACCACTGCCAAGCACCTGATAGATGGCAGTGCTATTCCAGACATAGAGACAGAGACGAATAATTCATTTCCCTTAGATGAACTTCTCTATTCTTTAAAGACAAGCTTAATCTGTATACACAAATGTCCAAACAAGTTCGGGAGAATCTCAGAACTTTGTTCTTTTACCAAAAAAAATAATATACCCATTCCCTCCCTCACTTCCTTCTGCCCACCCCGCCCCCACNAAGGGATTCACCAAGGAAATGGTTTTTGAAAACAACCTTTCAGGATGGAGAGAGGTTTTTTTAACTTTTTATTTTATAGTGGGGTAGGGCCAATGAACCTGTCTCTTATACACATCTAGATGTGTATAAGAGACAGCTGCCCACCCCGCCCCCACCCCCCGCCACACACACACTGAAACCCACTCCCTGATTTGTTTTCTCCAGGAGGCAACACTCATGCAACTGGGGTGATTCCAGGTGATGTAGGATTAGGGCAGCTAATTTGGGGCCACTATCACAGAGCTAATGTTGGGAGGCGGGAAGCTTCCTTGACAGTGGTCTTTCTCCAGCCATCTCTGCCTTTCTGCTGGAGTCTTCTTCCCCCCTGGGATGGATTTCCCTGTAAAATAAATGTCTTGTCTGAATTAATCTTATTTTTAAAAGGAGAGAGTCATCATGTTGTAAAGACAGATCATAAAAAGATGCATCAATCTGTCAGGAAGGCTGGTTAACGTATTTGTTTAGCAGAGTCAGTGCCCCCGAAGCAGTCTTTCTGGACCAGCCCCGGGCCTGGAAGGGCCTTTAATTTGAATATTCATAGCACATTTGGCCGGCAGTCTTGCATTCGGAATCTGGGCACTGGCGCAGCCTTGCTCTGTAGAAGAGGTGAGAACGCCCCAGTGGAAGGGGCCCATTCCCAGGGCCAGCAGTGCCCCAGACGCTCCCATTGGAGAGCTAATCAATATGAGGGGTCTTTAGAAGACACCTCAGATGCTCTCTCCATTCTGCGTTATTCTTTTTGGGCTTCTTTTATTCCTATCAGGCTTCCCTGGTGGCTCAGCTGGTAAAGAATCCGCCTGCAATGCAGGAGACCTGGGTTTGATCCCTGGGGTGGGAAGATCCCCCAGAGAAGGGAAAGGCCACCCACTCCAGTATTCTGGCCGGGAGAATGCCACGGATTATATAGTCCTGGGGTTGCAAAGAGTCTGACACAATTAAGTGACTTTCACTTCAGACGCTCTCTCCATTCCGCTTTATTCTTTTCAAAAGGACGCAGATAAAAACATAGTAATATACGGAGTGCATGGTATAAAAGTTCTGTGCTGTGAAGCACTCCATGGGTGATACAGAAATACAGGAAATAGAGCAGGCCACTCAGAGTGCTCCGTTACCTCCTCTCAGTTGGCCACTGGGCACTCAGGCGTGTGTCCTTACCCTCTTCCAGCACATTTCTATTTACCTGCATGATGTATAGACACTGTATTTTGTTAGATGGAATGGAAACACATCAAAACATGGCATTAACCTTCTATTTTGGATTTTCATACAGCTATACAACTAATACATGTTTGTCAGAAAAATTTCAAAATTGATAGGGGGTAGAAAATAAAATGGTGAAAAAAACAAAACAAAACAAAAAAACAACCCAACACTGTCCTTTCCACTCACTCAGAGCAGATAAAACACATCTCTGTGTAACTTTTTGGAAAGACCATGCACGCACAAGCGTTTAAATGCGCACATCGTTCATCTGTTCATTGAGGGAGGGAGGGCTCCGAGAGGCCGCAGGGCAGATCAAGGTCACAGAGCAAATGCAGAGGCCGCTTCCTGGATTTCAGAGGGCAAAAGCCTTTCCACACCCCACAGTTCCCAGGAGTTTGCCTGCAGCTGGTCTCGACTGGAGTGCCTAATCTCTCCAAGTTTCAATAGTTTGGCTACCTGAGGCAAAGAGCTGACTCATTAGAAAAGACCCTGATGGTGGGAAAGACTGAAAGCAGAAGGAGAAGGGGAGGACAGAGGACGGGATGGTTGGATGGCATCACGGACTCAGTGGACATGAACTTGAGCAAGCTCGGGGAGATGGTGAAGGACAGGGGAGCCTGGTGTGCTGCAGTCCATGGGGTCGCAGAGTTAGACACAACTGTGTGACTGAACAACCTCCACCTTGTCTGCAAGGCGGCGACCCTCCTCAGCACCGCCGGCTCTCAGTGTATTCATAGACTGCACGTGTGGGGCTGTCCGACGGGTACATGTGTCTCTGCTGCTGTCCCCTCCAGAGCTGGCGTCACAGCAGAGCAGCGTCGCGGAGGCTGACAAAGCGATTCGTTCAGTGGGCTTGTGTTCTCGCTTTTGTTCCCCAGATTACCGTGACAGTTACACGAGGAGAAGCAGCCCCTCCCCTGGGGGGTGCTATATCCTCGTGAGGCCCCTCCCCTCTACCGGAGGCCCTGGGGCCACAGGCCTGGCCTCTGGAAGCTCTCAACTTGATGGAATGGGTGGTACACACCCTAATAACCCGCCCTGATCTCGAGCTCACCTGCAGTCCCTTTCTGTTCGCCTAGAGGACTGCCAACACCTGGGTGGAAGGAGAAAAGTCAGCCAGTCGCGGGGATGCGCTTGTTTCTGGTTAATAGCAGGTTGGCCCCCATCTGAGCATATAGGAAACATCCAGATGGACGGCCCAGCTAATCTGTACGCCCACATATTCGATCCTGTCACCTATGATGTGAGGTGGCAGCGCCTGGGCCAATGAACTCCCCACCCACCTCCAGCCCGCCGCCCCAGACCTGCTCTGACCTTGCAACTGGAAAAGAGGAAAGCCCAGAACTTGTACACTGGGTGCAGGGATGGGAGGGGTGTGATGTGTGTATGTGTGTAGCAGAGGGTGGGGAGGTGGAGGGCTGTGTGTGTGTGTGTGTGTGGTGTGGTGTGATGTGGGTGTATAGCAGAGGGGTGGGGAAGTGGAGGGCTGTGTGTGTGTCAGTGTGGTGTGGTGTGGGTGTATAGTAGAGGGGTGGGGAGGTGGAGGGCCGTGTGTGCATTTGTGTGTTTGTGTGTTGGGGTAAGAGGCTGGCAGCTGGAGAAATTGATTTTTTTTCTTTGCCATGCCTCGTGACATGTGGAAGTTCCCGACCGGGGATGGAACCCATGCACCCTGTGCATAAGACTCTGAAGCACAGAGTCTTAACCACTGGACCACCACCAAGTCCCAAGAAACTCTAATCTTGAAAATGAAGTTTCTTGACTTCACGGTTCTGTCTGAGGGAGAGTTGCCTCCAGCAGAGAGCTTTGGGGTGGGGCCTTCTTTCCTGGCTCTTTCGGATTCACTACCATTCAGAAACCAGTCTCCCTCCCAGCAAAACAAACCCTCTTGAGATCGCTGGTTCCGCAGTGCCCTCCAGTGGGTAACTAGAATATGTCTGGAGAGAAAGCCTTGGACACACATGGTCACAAGTCACGCCTGTGGATCCTTCAAGGATTTTAGAATCTAGGTGCAAGTTCCTCCACATGCTCCCATGCCCTTTGGAAGATAAAATTCTATATGAAGAGTTGGCTGTTTGTATACAGTGGCAGATCAGTGGAAATCTGTAATGAGAGAGCAAGGGACTGCGGACTGGGGGACCAGTGTCTCAGGGGAGTATGAACAGTTGTCCTGGGCAAGCTGTAAGATAATGGTGACTGTGTGTGCATGAGTGTGTGTGTGTGTGTGTGAAGTCCTGTTAGCATACACTAGAATGCTCTGCCAACTCTTGCCACATGACTTTGCTATATTCTTTACCAGCCCCCCATCAGGACCCTCCTAGCTTACATCTACACTCCACTGAGTGACAGCTGCTTTCTTCCCAAGCTTTCCCAAGTCTGATGACAAGGCGAAAACACAGACTCAACAGGAAGAAATGGGCTCCAAGAGTGTGACCCCTGGCTGGTAAGTTAACTGTTCTTGGTCCGAGTTTCTCCAGGGGAGTTAGATGTCCGCTGGGGTCCAGCCCCCGCAGGATCCAGGGAAACCCAAAGGAAAAATGGTGTCGGCGATTGATTCAGAGAGAAGGAAAGAATGTTGAAGATAAGAAAATAGAGGAGAGAAAGAGGCTGATATTCCTTGGTTTACAATAGAAAGCCAATAAAACTCCAAGATAAGAAGTTTGCCCTGTTCACGGAGGCCACAGGTGCCCTCCTGGTCTCCCGAGGGAGTGAAGATGCAAAACATCTTCCCGTTCAGGTCTTAGAAACCCGGGCAGATAAGTGAACGCAGAGAGCCTCTATGCTCCAAGGGATCAGCCTGAAAAAGGGAGGGAGAGGGAGAGAGAGAGAGAAAATGATTGACACGGGGTGATCAAGCTTCTTGAGTGAGGCCCAATAGCTTTATTTTTAAAAGGTACTTTTATACCTTGCCTTATATATAGAGGGAAATGAAAGATGCAAGGTTATGCAGAATCAGCCCAAACACTCCAGCAGTTTTGCCCTTATCGAAGCCAGGATTTTTTCTGCATACCTTTCCCACGAATGATGTTGTGTACAGTATCTTCTGGCCTTGGAGGCCTGTGAACATTTTATGACCCTCTTTTGATAAAGGCTGCTCAACCAGAAAACTTATTTTCCCTCAAAGTGTTTTTTCTTTATATTTCTAATCTATGTCAGCCTCAGAAAATGCTAAACAGAGTTACATTTTTTATAGAGCAAAGGTGCAGTGAGTTACAAGAAAGAACCAATTAGCTCAAAGTTCTGATGTGGTTAATTTCAAGGCTACACTGTTTTTCTTACATTCTCACTATGTTAACTAGTGCATTCCCAGGTGCACAGTGGATAAGAGATATGGGAACTTAGCAACAAGCATTGGCCCTATAATGAAATCCTACACCAGCACTACTCTAATAACTTTTAACTCTTTGAAAGGCTCTATGTTCTAGGCTTTCCGTGCCTCGCACAGTTGGGAGGCTGTAAATAATCATATGCATAGCTGCAAGAGTCTGGATATACCTGCCAAGCAAGCTAGAATGCTAACAGGGGGTTTGATTTGAAATAGTCCTCTCATGTCCAGGAGACTTATTAGCTGTAGCCCTAAGTTGATTTTCTCCAGAGAAAGGTGGTCAAGGATAGGCCCCTGTTAACGTCAGAGGAGTTGGTGAAAGTCATGAAATAGTAAAACAGATAGATTCTGGTTTAGGGGTAGATGCTCGAGAAAGCCTAGGGAGCCCCTTGAGTCCTGAAGCCTTGCTTAACAGTTCTTTTCCACATGACCTTGTCATGGGTGGGATCTCCTGTGGTGGCTCCTGGCAGATGTCTCTCCCAGGCTTGTTGGAAATCAAACACAATCTTGCACAGAGGCGCCAACACAAGGCCTCTCAGATATGCTGACGCGCACCCCCAGCAGAGGCCCTGTGAACCTGGTGCCCCTCCTTCCTGCCCTCTGGGCAGCTCGCGTGGCTGCCTCCTCTACCTCCAGGCTGCCAGCTGGGTCCCACTCTCCCTCGCATCCTGCCTCCTGCTCCTCCTGCATCTGGAATACAACATCCTGTGTCCCATCTTTTCTCTGCCCCAGTCCTCATGCTGTGCTCTGCCCTCTGCCCCAAGCTGCACTTCAACATCCTTATCCACCAATCCTGTGTTCTTGCTGCTGCTGTTGCTGCTTTTTTTTTTTTTTAATATTTGGTTGTGCTGGGTTTCAGCGGTGGCATGTGGGATCTTTAGTAGTGGCACGTGGGTATCTTAGTTGTGGAACGGGAACTTTTCGTTGTGGAGTGTGGGATTTACTTCCCTGGCCAGGGATCACACCTGAACCCCCGGCACTGGGAGTACACAGTCTTAGCCACGGGGACACCAGGGAAGTCCCCTTTTGCTGCTGCTATTTGAAAAGAACTTCTCTCCCCCATGTCGTTTCATTGTCGCCCCCAAGATGACTCCAAGTGTCCTCTGAACTCCCCTCACCTGCTGTGTCCCAGGGTCCTCTCTGATGCCCAGCCCTTTATAACAGGTGTCACCATCGCGGGTGTCACCTTTACCTGTTCTGTGCCCAGGACTTCTAACCCACAGAAAAGAAAGGTATATTCTACAATCTCATTGGAAAGTGCCTGATTCCAACCCCCTGAAAGCTGCTTTGGGGAGGAGAGTTTAGACTGTCACAGAAGAGATGGAACCCAGCAAGACCAGCTGCCAAGGCAGAGGACATGCAGCAACTGTGAAGTCCCCAGAGGCTTGCAGTGTGGGGCAGAGAGAAAACACCCAGCCCAGATCTGAGGGATGAGGCCAGCCCTTCTGCCCCTGCCTACCACCCAGGACGTCTCTTCCCCAAAGAGTCTCCCAGGGGAGCTTCTGTATTTGCTGTCCTTGCCATCGACTCCTGTCTGGACAGTGAAAGATACAAACAGAGGCTCCCACACAGACATAAAGGAAGCTATGAAGTAGAGAATGGGCTTCCCTTGGTAAAGAATCCGCCTGCAATGCGGGAGACTCTGGTTCGATTTTTGGGTCGGGAAGACCCCCTTGAGAAGGAACAGGCTGCCCACTGCAGTATTCTTGGGCTTCCCTTGTGGCTTAGCTGGTAAAAAGTCCACCTGCAATGTGGTAGACCTGGGTTCCATCCCTGGGCTGGGAAGATCCCCTGGAGAAGGGAAAGGCTACCCACTCCAGTATTCTGGCCTAGAGAATTCCATGGATTGCATAGTCTACGGGGTCGCAAAGAGTTGGACACAACTGAGCAACTTTCACTTTCACTTTCACGAAACAGAGAGAAGATGCAGAGACTCAGATGCTGGAGCAATAAAGAGCCACCCAGGGACAGAGGATGAACGTCCTGAGCACTACTGGTAATGTCTCGTTTCACCCCCAGCAACTGTGATCAGGGAGGTGGGGCATCAGGCCCATCCTTCAGATGAAGAAACAAGGTTGAGGAGGTTTCCAGGGCCACACCACTGGGGCACAGCGGAACTGAGCTACAAGTCACAACCTGCCAGATTCCCGGGCACAGGACCTCTCTGTGACCCCCGTGGAGAGACACACACAGAGACCCTGTCTCCATCCCACTCCTCTAATGACTGTGTGGAGAGAGGGAAAAGCATCATGCCGAGCAAGGAAGGGACCCATACAGGGGTGAGACCAAAGAGAGAGGCAGAGGAAGAAAAAGGACACAATATAAAGAGAGATGGGAAGACAACAACATAAAGAGAAGGGAAAACTAGCTGCTCATCTCTCCCTGTGGACATGGATTATGGATAAAACACACATTCCAGGTCTCAACGTCAGATCTGCAGAATCAGAATTTCTGGGCATGGGTCCCAGGAATCTACCTTTAAAGAAAGGTCCTCTGAGTAGTAAGGTGTGCTTTGAAATGCATCAGAAAAACAGGATAGCCTGGATGAACAGAGGGAAGGGGAGATGGAAAATACGTACTAAGCCAAACATAGCAAAATGTTAACTGAGGATATCTAGACAGTGGGTAACACTGTTCCCTGGACAAGTCTTTAAAATTTCTGTATGTTTGAAAATTTTCATAATAAAATGCTGTGTGTGTGTAAGTTCCGGAATGACCGTGATGATCAGGTGGGTCTGGGACCACTGTAGGAGGAGGGAAGATGTCCTCAGAGGACTTCTGGAGGAGGGGTTGCCCTGGGAATGGGCCCCTGTGCCCCCCAATCACATCACCTCCACCCCTCTACCCGCCAGCCAAGTCTGCCCAGCCTCACAGCAATTCCCAAACTCACAGCAGCACCCCACAAGGCCCCACCCTCTCGCTGGGCTCTCAAGGAAGTCCATCTGCCTCCTAGGGCCTCCTGTTCTGCACGTGAAGCTGGATTCGCTGGGTCCTCTTGAGGCTGGTCCCTGCAAGGCACTAGCAGCAGTCTGATCAGGCTGGCAGGCAGTGGGTTTGGGCAGAGCTGGGAGGGGCAGGGCTAGAAGTTCTCTTGGAAAAACTTGAAGCTGAACTGCTCACAGTGGCCCTTGAGGATCTTGGCCAGAGCTGGGGAGCCACAGAAGAAGACCTGCACCTTGCCTTTCTTCTCAGCAGCCACCTTCTGGAACACCTAGAGTCCACAGAATTGGGGAAGAGCAGAGGGAGAAGAGGGGACTTCGGACCCACCCAGTGACTCGCCTAGTGCGCCAGGGTGGCTGTCCTCCCCATGAGCAGTCCTCCAGGGCATAGCTGCTTGGCTTTGGCCATTCGTTTAGAGGCCATATGCTCAATGCATAACCTGACCCAGACCCCAGGGAGGGCTGGACCAGAAGCAGGTAAGACCCGGGCCCTCCACTCAAGGAGCTGCATCCATGGGGGAGACATGTACTAACCAGCTGCAGTGCTGGGGGGCGATGGCAGAGCCCAGCAGGCACACTGAGCTCCAACGCCCCAACTTCACGCCAGCTCACAGGCCTCCATCGAAATGCCTCTGTCCTGAAGTCAGGCTTTCTCCCCCAAGGAGGACCGTTTTTAACCCCAAGTTCTGCTTAAGAATTGCCTTGCCTAAAGTTTTCTTGGAGTTCAAGGCCTGCTGGCATCCCTTCCCCATCAGCTCGTACCATCTAAACATGGATCACCACAGTAGTTTGAAATGCAATACCTTCTTCTGGTCATTTCAGGCAAACACTACACCCCAGTTGGTAAGTGCTCAGGGAGGAAAAATAATAAAACCAATCTGAGGAATAAAATAGAAAGACTGGGATAAGGCCTGATATCTCCCCAGAACTCTGTCCACTAGGGCCTTTGGACTCTGGTCTGCAGGGTGTTTGCAGGCTGGGAGGGGCCTTGGAGGTGCTATGGACTAACTTCCTCTGTGATCAGATGGGGAAACAGAGGCTAGTGGTGGAACAAAGTGAGGTAATGATGGAGCCAGAATGTAGGTACCCTGCCTCCCATTCCAGCCCTGAGGTCCTAGCTGGACTCTGGCTGCTTGGCCCAAATCTCCCTAGCCAGTGCCTTAGACTCTCAGCCCACTAGTCCCCGCCGGCTTCAGGACTCCAGGCGGCCTTTACCTTGTTCCAATCAGGCCGCCCAGGCTGGGTGCGTGTCTGGAGGCCCGTGATGGAATCCTTCTTCTCCTTCTTGGCCAGGAGGTCGAGGGCCATCTGCAGACCAATAGCCTTTATGTCGTTCTTGCTCAGCGCAGAGGTCATGTACATGTGCAGCTCCAGAAATCGGCCTACATGGTGGGAGCAGAGGGCAGGGCTGAGAGGCCAGCACCTGTGACGGGGACAGGGCAGGACGCCAGCCACTCTGCCCCAGGGCTTGGAGGGGGACTCATACAAATACCATCAGCTAATGTGTTCATCCAGTACCTCCATCTGATCAACGCCATAGAAGGGAAAGATGGCCTCCTTGGGCTGCTTGAGCTGGGCAGGCCCTATACACGAGTTACCTTATCGCCACTGTCCAGTGTAAGCCTTACAACCACCCCAGGAGCTAGACCTCATATTTGAGTGTGTGCGTGTGTACTAAGTCACTTTAGGCGTGTCCGACTCTTTGTGACCCTAAGGACTGTAGCCTGTCAGGCTCCTCTGTCCAAGGGGTTCTTCAGGCAAGAACACTGGAGTGGGTTGCCATTCCCTTCTCCAGGGGATCTTCCCGTCCCAGAGATCAAACCTGTGTCTCTTATGTCTCCTGCACTGGCAGGTGCGTTCTTTACCACTAGTGCCTCCTGGGAAGCTCTCTGACATATATCCACTACTATGTATAAAATAGATTTGAACTGTGGTGTTGGAGAAGACTTAAAAAAAAATCTATGTGCACATGTATATTAACTGCAGCTTTATTTGTGATAATAAAGAATTAGGAATAAATACAATGTCCCATAGTAGGGGCATGGTTGAATAATTTATGGCAAACCATAAACTGTACTATTCATTAGATAAGCCATTAAATACTACTAGGAGAAGGCAATGGCACCCCACTCCAGTACTCTCACCCGGAAAATCTCATGGATGGAGGAGCCTGGTAGGCTGCAGTCCATGGGGTTGCTAAGAGTCGGACACGACTAAGCGACTTCACTTTCACTTTTCACTTTCATGCATTGGAGAAGGAAATGGCAACCCACTCCAGTGTTCTTGCCCAGAGAATCCCAGGGACGAGGAAGCCTGATGGGCTGCTGTCCATGGGGTCGCAGAGTTGGACACGACTGAAGTGACTTAGCAACAGCAGCAGCAGCACTAATACATTACTACTATTAAATTTATGGGGCAGTTACTAATACTATTATTACTTCTAATATTAAATTTATTGAGCAGTTACTACTACTGCTGCTACTAATCTTAGTACTATCTCTGCTACCGCTAACTTTACTGAGCAGGTATTAAGTTCCAGCCCCTATTCTAGGTGCTATACAGATGATCTCTCATCCAATCCTCATGACAATCCTATGAGGTAGGTACTTAGTATCCATATTTTTCAGATCAGGAAGTAGAGGCAAAACAAGGTGCTCAAGGGTCTAGAGTTATTTTGGGTTAGAGTAAAAGGTTCAAGTCAAACAAAATGACTGAAGCTTAAGCTATAGACATTAAAAATTAAAAGCCACAAATTCTTTAACCCAAACCTTGGCATATAATTAAAGTTGAAATCAGAGGCCATGTGCTTCAGCTGCAATTAATGAGAAACCTTGCAAGAAATTTGAGGTAGCAAAGTTGTTGACTCAAGTGACTTTGAGAATGCAAAGCACTGGGTTCACTGTTACCCTTTGCTTACATAGATTAGGAAGAAGCAAACAGTAAATATTTATATACCAGCAACCAGAAAATTTAAATTAAATCTAAACTTCCCCTGAGGCTATCATCATAAAAGTAAGTTTCTCATGAATTAAAATACTTAAGCATTTAGAACAAAGTCAGTGCTATATAAATATTTGCTTTAATTATTATTTACAAGAAAGGGCAAGAAGCTTTACTGCAACATCTAGGGTTTAATTGTCATCTTCCAAAGACTGTTGACTTGTGCTTTGAGGCTTTGGATGTTTGTGATAGTAAACTACATGTGTTGGAATGTTTTTGTAGAAAACTGTGTTTGATTACTTGAGCTTATAAACTATGTTTATCATAGGAATTTGAATTTACTCATGGCAACCCTGTGATAATTAAACAGCCAAATAATATCTAGTTCCAGTGAACTGAACAATATTAAAAAACCTCACCAATTCTCTTGAAGTTAGAAACATATCTAAAAATGTTCCTTCTTCTATAAGATTTCCACAAGTAAAGCATAACAAAACAAAATAATGACTATCAGATTAACTTTAAGGACAGTACAAAACCTCAGTATCCACAAAAATGTCCCAAGAGGACTACTATGTATCCCAGAGAAACATGTTATCATACAGTTCTCAGTAAAAAACGTGGGGTACAACACTTGCTGGGTGGGGAGGGGAGACTGCAGGGGCTGGAGGAGGACTTTAAACACTCCAATTTAATAAACATATAAAAGAAAGGACCATCCACAAAAGAATTTGTACATCTTTATCTTAGACCACTTTCTGAACTTTTTGATTGCCACCTCATCAGGAAAAATACTGAGCACACACCACAAATAAATATATATGTTCATCTCTACTTACAGATTACATCTATTAAAAATCAATACCGGAGCGAGTTCCCTGGTGGTCCAGTGGTTAAAAACCTGCCTTCCAGCGCAGAGGACGTGGGTTTGATCCCTGGTCAGGGAACTAAGATCCTGCATTCTGTGGGGCGACTAAGCCCGTTCTCATGTTTACTGAGCCCGCGCACTCTAGAGCTGGGGCTCCACAACAAGAGAAGCCTGCCTACCACAGCTAGAGAAAAGACCCCACGCACAGCTAAGACCCAGCCTAGTCAAATACATAATTAATAAAAACCATACTTGAGTAAAAGGAATCATAACACTCTCTCTTCTTGAACAACCAAAAATACGAGCAAGATACAGACAACAATGGTTTTCAGACACTGATCAACAAATTGTGCAGAACTGTCTTTGCTGAGAGAGGAAATGATGAAGTGTGCCTTACGACCGACTGGTGTCAGCCTCACTGAGTTGAGGAGAGAAGATACTGGAGTTCAGAGAGGCCAAGACAGCTAGAACACGCCAGGCACAAAGCTAGAAGAAAGGCACCGCAGACAAACAGAGAGAGAAAAGGAAGAGGAGAAAGAGGAAGGGAGGACGGGGACTCCCCCGCCCTAGAGAGCTGCATCAAGTTCCCCCTCAGCCTTCGGCAGAGTGTTAGTCTATTACACACGTGAAAGAAAGCTACCAGGAAACAAGCGGTGCCGCAGGGCCTGGAGCTCAAACAGAGCTGGGAATAATCTGCATTCCACCATCAGGGATGCAGAGAGCTTGTGATATACAAGGCAGTGGAATGAGTGCTCGGAGGTGCAGCAGCTTAGCTCTGGGGCTGAATTAGACCCCCAGTAAAGGCTGCTCTGGACTCACCCAAACAGAAGTTAAAAGCAAGGCTTAAAAGTATCCAAACCATCCCAAATAATGTAACTGTGCACCAGAACAAAGCACAGTACTATTTAGAGAAATACACAAAATCCAGAACAGGATAACATATAATTTATAATGTGTGACATCCAGTAGCAAATTATCAAGCATGCAAAAAAACAGAATACAATTCATAACCCAGAGAAAATTAGTGATTAGAAACAGATCCGGAAATGTCAGAGATGATGGACTTAGACAACGATGTGACAACATATATCATAAACACGCTTGAGAATGTAAAGACCAAACAAAGGGCCAAGCAGAAGACATAAAAGGCACCCAATACAAGTTCTGTGGAAGAAAAACACAACAACAGAAATGAAAAGCACAACGGATAGGACTCATAGCTATTCTAGGTCTTTTGGTTTTTACATATTAATTTTAGAATCAGCTTCTCGATAGCTACTTTTAAAAACCTGCTGGGACTTTTACTAGAATTGGAAGGATCTCAGGTGGCTCAGTGATAAAGAATCTGCCTGCCAATGCAGGAGACCCCAGAGACATCCAGTTCGATCCCTGGGTCAGGAAGATCCCCTGGAGAAGGAAGTGGCAACCCACTCCAGTATCCTTGCCTGGAAAATCCCACGGACAGAGGAGCCTGGAGGGCTACAGTCCGTGGGGTCATAAAGCGTCAGACAGGACTGAGCACCGTAGTGTACTGCACTATCCAGCAGAAGAAAAGGTGTACTTGAAACCACAGCAATAGAAACTAAGATGTGGCACAGGTTGAGTGGAAAAAACCAACAACCAGATTCCCAATAGCCTGTGAGCTATCAGTATAACACCTGTGTAATTGAAGTGACAGGATGGGGCAGGCAAGACAGAAAAAAATACGCAAAGAAAGAATGGCTGAAATTTATCCAAATTTGATGAAAACTCTAAGTCCATATGGCCGAGAAGTTCAATAAACTCCAGGTACAAGAAATACATATTAAAAAAATTTCTCAGAAATGTTTTATAGTTTTTACTGTTCAGGTCTTGCTCATATTTTGCTGTTTATCCTTAAGCATTTCATGCTTTTACTATTTTAAAGATTTTCAAATACTAATTATTTGTTGCTGGAAAAGATCCTGATGCTGGGAAAGACTGAAGGCAGGAGGAGAAGAGGGTGACAGAGGATGAGATGGTTGGATGGTATCATGGACTCAATGGACATGAGTTTGAGCAAACTCCAGGATATGGTGAAGGACAGGGGAGCCTGGCATGCTGCAGTCCTTGGGGTCACGAAGAGTTGAACACGACTGAGTAACTGAACAATGATGACAAATAAAAACAGAATTGACTTTCGCATGTTGACCTTATATCCTGGACCTTGTTGAATTCATTATAAAACTAATCTAAATAAAGAGCTAAAACCATAAAACTCCTGGGAGAAAACATAAAAGAAAATACTTGTGACCTCACGTAAGGCAAAGATTTTAGATAAGACACAAAACGCATGAATTCTACAAGGAAAAAAAATCTGATAAATTGGACATCATTAAAATTTCAAAATTTTGTTCTTCAAAAGAGAGTTTAAGAAAATGAAAAGACAAACCACAGACTGGGAGACTATATTTATAAAATGTACACCTGGTTATGGACCTGTTTCCAGAATATATGAATAACTCCCAGAGCTTAATAAAAAGAAGAAAAACATTGGATTTAAAGAGCAAACAAAATATTTGAACAGACACTTCAAAAAGAAGGCATACACAGCAAGACCATGAAGATATCTTCAACATATTAGTAATTAAGGAAATGCAAATTAAGAGTATATTGAACCTAAAATTAAAAATAAAATTAAAAAAATTTTTAAGTATTTTGAACCTAGAGGGTTGGGATGGGCAGGGAAGGGAGACCCAAGAAGGAGGGGATATATGTATATTTATGGCTCATTCATGCTGTTGTACATCAGAAATGAACACAACATTGGAAAGCAATTACCCTCCAATTTTAAAAAATTAAAAATAAAACAGACAAAAAAGAGCATATTGAGATACCCCTATACACCCACTAGATGAGCTAAAATTAAAAAGACTGCCAACATCAAATGAGGCTGTAGTTGATGAGGTGGTAGAGCAACTGGAACTCCATTACTGATGGAAATACAAAATGGTACAGCCACTGGGGAAAAACAATTTGATAGTTTCTTATAGAGTAAAACTGAGCACATTCCATACTACCCAGCAATCCCAATTCTAAGTATCAATCCAAGAGAAATGGAAATCATATGTCCACACAAAGACTTTTATAGTCAAAAATGGCTAAAAAGTGGAAATAACTCTAATAACCACCAACAACTGAATGGAAAAACAGACTGTGGTACGTCCACAAAATGGAACACTTCTCAACAACAAAAAGGAATTAACTACTTACTGAAAGATGCATTGTTATGAAATTCTAGAAAAGGCAAAACTATAGTGACTGAAAGCAGATCACTGGTTCCCAAGGGCTGTTAATTGGAGAGAGGGTGTTGATGCAAAGTGAGACAAGGGAGCTTTGGAGGGTAAAAGAAATGGTCCATGTTTTGATGGTGCTCCCTAGGCTCCCTCATGTGACCATCCTGCTTTTAAGGTTATACAACTGGACACATTTGTCAAAGTGCCATTATATTTATTGGACACTTAAACTGATGAATCTTACTGTACATAAATTATCCCTCAAAAAATTTCTTAAAGAAGTGTGAATAGGAATCATCTGAGAAGCATGTTAAAATATAACTTCTGTAGCCCTACTTCCAGAGAATCTGATTTGGAAGGTCTGGAATGAGGGCTGGGAATCCAAGTTTTTAATAAGTGCTCAGTTCAGTTCAGTCACTCAGTCATGTCCGACTTTTTGCAACCCCATGAATTGCAGCATGCCAGGTCTCCCTGTTCATCACCATCTCCCGGAGTTCACTCAGACTCACGTCCATCGAGTCCGTGATGCCATCCAGCCATCTCATTCTTGGTCATCCCCTTCTCCTCCTGCCCCCAATCCCTCCCAGCATCAGAGTCTTTTCCAATGAGTCAACTCTTCGCNTTTCATGTATTGGAGAAGGAAATGGCAACCCACTCCAGTGTTCTTGCCTAGAGAATCCCAGGGATGGGGAGCCTAGTGGGCTGCCGTCTATGGGGTCACAAAGAGTTGGACACGACTGAAGTGACTTAGCAGCAGTAGCAGCAGTGTATAGGAATGATGTCTGTATTTATATAAAAGTGTTATCCCACCTACATTTTAAAAGGTTTAGAGTAGTGTGAGGAAGATATGTTGTCTTCCTCTGTTTTATATGTTCATGCCATGTACATTTATCTGGCTTTTAGTTCTTCAAAGAAATTGGGGCTCTCTGCACATGGCACAAAACAGATCTGGAACTCTGAATAGTCCATTAGCCAGATGTTCTTGTAGTGCTCATTTCACCTCTCAGATTTAGTTTCCATTCCTAAATGACAAGACTAGATGTGAGAATACAGAAATACATAAATTCCAATTCTGGCATTTATGATTCTTAGGAAATTTCAGCATTTATTGAATTTTCAGGCATTTGAAATAACTAATCCATTGCAGTACTTCGAATTACTTCTTGAAGGGTGGTAACAACTCAATTTAACTGATTTTTAGACTAGTGATCACTGAAGAGCTGCTAATGTTAAACATTATTAATCCATAAACAGTTTTTTTGTAATGGCAATAAAGACTCAAAACAAAGTGGCAGCTATGTTCTTTTATTTAGTCTTCTTGTATGAATCTCTACGACTCCTAGTGAAGAAAATTGGTTTTCCCTAATGTTGAGCACTAATGATATGGACCTTGGTGTATGCCTTATTAAGATGGTAATATCTTTAGCCACAAAAGGAACAAAAGTGTCCCTTTGGTAAAACTGAGACATTCACTGTCTCAAATGTCATATCTAAGTGGCCAAATTACAAGGGTAAAACCTGAATATTTTCCCTCCATAGGGTGTCTATTGATATTTCCTCATTTCTCTTACAAAAAATAAGTAGTTAGAACCTAACACATGCTTATTTAATATGACATAGGCAAACTCCTAAAGATATCTTCTGCTTTTCAAAGTAAGATGTCAAATAAAAGATATGTATGTTCCCTCATTTATTCCTTTCTATTCTTTTCCTTCTTTTTCAGAAGTCACATCTTCATGTTCATGCCTAATTTATGACTCTTTTAGAAAGATATACCTTAAATCTCTTCAAGCCCTCACAAACTTCTATATCAACTTTTAAAGCAACTTTTTACTTGCAAATTAGAATGCAAAATAGTTGGACTTACATGGTGGTAAAAGGAAAATTCCTATTACAGCATCTGCAAATTACAAGTGAAAGTCACTTATAACTTATCCTGCAGTGCTTTTGAGAAACTTAGCTTGTTTTCTTCAAAGAAGAAAAATGCTTCATGAAAGGCCTAATAACACATTTAAATTACTGAGGATAATTTGAAAATTTTAAGTTTTATGGAATTTAGATGATTACTAGAATCCCAGCAAGTAGCATAATGGACATAATTTTTATAACAATTGAGAATTACTCTGCACATGATACACTTGCATTGATTTGAACCTAGCATTTAAAAACTGTACTTAACCCAAGTCACCACTCAGAAAGGATTTTTTTTTTTTTTTGGTAAAATACAGTTAGCTTGATAAGAATTTTAGGTAGCTCATATTGTTCTATAAATTCAAATTAAATGGAATGGTACAGTTATTTTAGGACACCAAGCCATACAGTTTTGCATATTTTCATGTTTTCATGAAAAATATTCTGAAATCAAGTATATAGATATAAATGTATAACACAGATATACATGTATCTGAGTGCGTATCTGTGTATATATCTACATCTATATTGTATACATACAGCCACATAAAAATTTTTTGCCTGCCTGTTTTTTCCTTGACCCAGAGGTTTAAAACTTAGAAAGACTCTGATTGCACCTCTACAAGTGTCTGTCTTCACTGAAAGAGGCCGGAGAAGGCAATAGCTGAATGCTTTTTCGTGATCTTTTCAACTGATCACCTGAAAATGCAAAAATGGCAAAGAAGGACTACTGATTTCATTCCAAAATATTATATAATTTGAGAGGAGAAACAAGAGGCAGGAATGGCAGAAGGGAGGAAAAAGAGAAAAGGAATAAAAAGGTAATAGAGTCCAGAGAGAAGAGTGAGTGGAGGGGGAAAGAATGATATGGAAATTCCCTTTTCCTGTGTTTGAATCAGCTGAATTCTGCCTCCACCCTGCTCAACCCCACAACCACCCCCCAGGGACAGTGACATGGACAAACTTGAAGAGGAGGAGAAGGGATGAGGAGAAAATCATGCACAACCAATGTGCACAGAAGGGCTCTATAGAGTTTTGGGCTCTGTAGAGTCTTAAGCTCTCGGTGCTTGAAGCACAAATCAATAATCTAATTTAAGGAGATTAAGACCTTCCAGGTAGACTAACATGAATCCTTAAACTGGATTCCCTAGATCTTAGGATTCTGAGGATGAAAGATATTATTTCAATCTTAAAGAATAAATTGAGTAAAAAAATAACCATGTACAATATACTCTGCTTCTGGACTCTTAAACTCCAAAAGTTATGTGAACTGTGATGTTTTGGAGTACTTTGTTTCACATCATGTTTAAAGAACTGATGCTTTCAAACTATGGTGCTTTTATTTTTTAAGAAGGAAACTGATAAACAGCAAATAGAGATGATGCAAATATGTATTAAATATTTGTCATTGTTCAGTCACCAAGTCGTGTCTGACTCTTTGAGANTTATGTGAACTGTGATGTTTTGGAGTACTTTGTTTCACATCATGTTTAAAGAACTGATGCTTTCAAACTATGGTGCTTTTATTTTTTAAGAAGGAAACTGATAAACAGCAAATAGAGATGATGCAAATATGTATTAAATATTTGTCATTGTTCAGTCACCAAGTCGTGTCTGACTCTTTGAGACCCCATGGACTTCAGCACACCAGGCTCCTGTGTCCCTCACCATCTCCCAGAGTTTGTCCAAGCTCATGTCCATTGAATCAGTGATGCCATCCAACCCTCTAATCCTCTGTCACCCTCTTCTTCTGCCTGCAATCTTTCCCAGCATCAGGGTCTTTTCCAGTAAGTCAGCTGTTTGCATCAAGTAGCCAAAGTACTGGAGCTTCAGTTTCAGCATCAGTCCCAGCATCAGTCCTTCCAGAGAGTATTCAGGGTTGATTTCCTTTCAGATTGACTGGTTTGACCTCCTTGCTTTCCAAGGGACTTTCAAGAGTCTTCTCCAGCACCACAGTTTGAAAGCATCAGTTCTTTAAACATGATGTGAAACAAAGTACTCCAAAACATCACAGTTCACATAACTTTTGGAGTTTAAGAGTCCAGAAGCAGAGTTGCTGGGTGGTTCCAAGTCAAGAGCACCCACAATGTTAGAATGAAGCTCTTAGCCGGTTTGTAGTCATAGAAAAGCTCAACTGAGGGTGAAGGATCCTCACCCTCANGTGAAACAAAGTACTCCAAAACATCACAGTTCACATAACTTTTGGAGTTTAAGAGTCCAGAAGCAGAGTTGCTGGGTGGTTCCAAGTCAAGAGCACCCACAATGTTAGAATGAAGCTCTTAGCCGGTTTGTAGTCATAGAAAAGCTCAACTGAGGGTGAAGGATCCTCACCCTCATAATGGTGTTGACAGTCCCCAGTTCCTCATCACAGGGCTGCTCATGACATAGTAGGTAGCATTCCCCACAAACAGTGATACAATTCAAGAAAGAACACCAAAATGGAAACCATCTTTCATAACATAGTCCCAAAAGTAACATTTCATTTCTTCCACATTGTATTGGTTATACAGACCACCTTGGTACAATATGGGAGGGGACTGAAAAAGGATGTGAATATTAGGAACTGAGGTTCATTGAAGCCACCCTGGAGGATGACTATAACCAGCTCTTACACAGTTGTTTGCTTCTTAAGTCATATAAATATATAAATAATAAGTAGAATACTATATATAAGTAAATTCATGAATTTATGAATAAATGCTTGATATCAAATATGTCCACATTATTTTATGTTTTTATTGCTCTATTTTCCAAAATAAAGATCATGTTCTATCATGCAACTGGAACTAAAATATGTAAAAAACAAAACTGAAGAGAAAATTCTGTTAATAAAGCTCAGTAAACATGATGTTTATGTTACTAACATAAAAGAATGAATAAAAATGGACTTTAAGCAGATAATCTGAACTTTCCTAACTAAAAACAAAATAAACTTACTCCAGCATACCTACTGCTTCTATCATCATACTAAGTATTTTTTGCCTAGAAAGGTCACAATTATTTCTTAGGTGCAAACCCCTAAAACCCTTTTGACCCTGACATTCCCTTAATAGCAAGTTTATAGTACTTACTATATCACTTTTGGTTTTGATTATTCCAATCACCATAATCTCTAAGTCCTCACCCACTCCACCTCTAGCTATATTCTCATCCCAAAGATAGTCTTGAAGAAAATAATTGGAGCCACCTCATCCCAGTATTTTTCTACCATTTATAAACTCATTTTCAAATCAGTTTTCTAAACTGCAGAGCCATATTTTGAGTGGAAATCAAGACACCTTCATTCGAATGTCCCAGACACATCAAATTCGATAAATCTAAATCATTTTTCTTTCCTCAACATCTACTTTTCTGGATGACTTTCTGAGTTCACCAAATTGCATCCCAGTGATGAAGTTATTCAAGTCAGAAACCTGAGAACATCCTCCTCATGAAGATGGCTGTGTAAGACTCTGCAGTTTGTGCAACACACAGAGGTGTCCAGCTACAACGACAAGTAAGGCTTGAAATCTAGACCCCCATCCGCTCCCCAAGGCCTGTGTCCTGGGCACATGTGCCATGTCAGAGGGAAATGATGCCTTTTTCACAAAATTTTCTCTGGCCTACCAGTCTATAGGAACTGCATCTGTCTAGAATGAGTACATTTTATTTTATTTTTTTGACTTGTAAAATGGCACTGAACCCTGAGCTCTTCAATGTACCGTAGCACAGACCCTGTTGATCCTACCTCCAATACAGTCGGTGACCTACACTTCAGCCCCATGCCCTCCTCTGCAGTTCAAGGCCTCGTCACTGCTTGCCTAAATCATGCAAGCTTCCTAACTGGTCATCTAGCCTGAAGCATCAACCCTCTACTTCAATCTCCACATTGCTAACGGACTGATCTTTCTAAACTGCTCATCTAATAAAATGTTACCAAAAATCTGCCCCTCCACCACACCAAAAAAAAAAAAAAAAAAAGTCACATATTCATTCAACAAGTATCTTAAAGTACTTGCTATAGATACCTGAATCCTCAATCAGAAGTCCAAATTCCATAGCAAGAAAACACCACTCATCAGATCCGATTCTTGCTTATATGTGGGATTTTCCTAGTGTCTCAGAAGGTAAACAATCTCCCTGAAATGCAAAAGACCCAGGTTTAATTCCTGGGTCAAGAAGATCTCCTAGAGGAGGGAATGGCTACCCACTCTAGTATTCTTGCCTGGAAAATTTCCATGGACTGAAGAGCCTGATGGGCTACAGTCCATAGGGTTGCAAAGCAGCCTTATTTGTTCTCCATTCCTCACCTCTTTGTGGGAGCCTCATACGCTGAACTATTGAAGGAGTCATGACATCTCATGAATCCAGTTTTGCACACACTACTCTCTGAAACACCTTCCAACTTTTCTTCAAAAATTTTGCTTTATATTAAAAACATCAAACTCATCTCTTTCTTTCCCAGTTCCACCCCCCACAACCCACCACCTCAGTTATTTTGTTCTTCCTACATTCTCCTATAGGAGAATGTTTCTAGTTCTCCGACCACGTTTCACATTGTGTGGTTAACATGTGTGTGCAGTCACTCAGTCATGCCTGGCTCTTTGTGACCCCACGGACTGTAGCTTGCCAGGCTCCTCTGTCCGTGGGATTTTCCAGGCAAGAATACTGGAGTGGTTTGCCATATTCTCGTCCAGGGGATCTTCCCAACTTAGGGACTGAACCCACATCTCTTGAGTCTCCTGCATTGGCAAGCAGATTCTCTACCACTGTGCCTCCCAGGAAGCCCATGATTATCACACATTTACCCATGTTTTTTTTCCCCTGGTTTTAAAGTTTTCAGACACTGGAAAAAAATAACTTTTTAATCCTCAAGTCTGTTACCTCACAGCAAATATTCCATAATCACCTTTTATCCTGAGGAAAATATGTTGTTCTCAAAAACATTTATCATCTTCCACCATATATATTTTAGTTTTGTTCTTAGCATACTAACAATACTAGTTTTTTCTTCTATTTGCATCAATATTGAATGGCCAGAAAAAAAATTATGCATTAGCACAGAATTTTTAAAAATGCATTTGCATTGAATTGTTCTTTTACCTGTATGCAGGCAACTGTCTCACCCAGTAATCTTCTTTATAATAATACCATTTTGTCCTTGTATTTTCTTGTCTTCTACAAGTTTAAAGGTTTTCTAACATATTAACACCTTTCATATATGTGCTGTGTGTAAGATTAAAGGAAGAAGTAACTTCAAAATTGGAAAGTAACTTCAAATACAGAAGTAACATGGCAATGAACTTCGTCAGCTTAGGAATTTGTGTACAGAGCAGAATGTGCTCAGGCTGGATTTAAACATAAACAGATGCATGTGTGAACTGAAACCCTGATGTCTGATTTATTTCACGATTCCTTCTAATGCATACCTTGGATCCTCTGAGCAGCTCTAATCAAAGCTTTCTTCCCCAAAGATTGCTTTCTCTAGAACTTGGCTTTGTGTTTGCACTGTTCTACCAGTTTACAACCACCACTATTGGGGATTCCTTTGAGTTAAAAAGCACTTTCAAAATATCACTTAACATAATGTCCAGAACAACTCTATTATTAAGTAGCACAGACGTTATCATACGAAATTCGTATATCCTAACCTTAATTTGACGAGCACATGGAGGTTGATGTCTTATGTTATTACAATAAACCCCTTTTCTGCTCTTCTCTCCTTTGTATCTCCTTGACACACAGGCAGGCGTCTCTCACAGTGCTCTCCAGCCCAGTTGCTAACGTCCACATTTACATTTGTAATGGGAACATTTCCGAACCTCTGATGGCTCTTCACAGGTTGTTTATTGCACACTGGTGACACAACCATTATCTTTTCACTCTAATCTTCCTTGTCAATGTAACATCTGAAGTGCAGCATAGAGGATTAGTGGTGCCCTGACTTAATCAGTTTATAAAAATCTCCAGAGAAAGCCACCCTCCGGTTCATACATCACAGATGTTTTGTTTTCACTTGATTAGGCAATTGATTTGGCCCCCAGTGCTTCAAGAAAGGAAAGATGCTCTCACTTTTTATTTGTATAGGAAAGGATGGCAAGGGAATGGGACGGGTCATGTCTAGTACGGCTGGATACAGAATAAAGCATTCCAGGAAGCTGCCATGCATTGACTTTACCAGCTGGAAAAGGGGATGGAATAAGGCCTTTGCAGACGTTTTATTCTTTTCATCCCATAACCTGCTGAAGTGTGGTCGAGTGCACTGTGATTCACAACACAGCAGGATCTTCTCTACTATAATGCATGTTTTATATGTAGCAGTTGTATGTTGGGAAGATTACAAGGAAACCATTGGAAAAGAAGTAGAGTTCAAGTTGTTTGCACAGGTGAATGAACAGTGCAGTTGGGGCACAAGATTTTTCTCCCCTTTGAGCTTATTACCAAATGAACCTGTTAAAGGTTCACTTAAAGGAGTAGAGATGGAACAATGTGTCTTGTGTCTAAGTGATGTCTGCAGCAGTTTAGTTCCAGATCTGGTACTAACTGTCCTCCCGTTCAAATTCTATATTCCATTTGATGGAATCTCTGATATAAGTATTCTGCCTGTGGCTTGTCCACTATTATAAAGATTCCATGTATAGGAGATACCTAAAATAGTCAAATTCACAGAGTCAGAGAGTACTTTGGCAGATAACAGACCAGAGGTGGGAGTGTGAGGAGGGGGAATAGGGAGTTAGTGTTTAATGGAGGCAGAGTTTCAGTTTAGGAAGGTGAAAAATTTGGGAGATGGATGATGGTAAGAGTTGCACAACAATGTGACTGTATTTAATGCTACTGAACAGTTAAATATGGTCAGAATAGTATGTTTATATTATATATGCTTACCATAATAAAAAAATTTAAACTGTATTTAGAAAGTTTAGGTGTTGAATTACCAGCTTCCCTGGTGGCTCAGAGATTAAAGCATCTGCCTGCAATGCAGTAGACCTGGGTTCGATCCCTGGTTTGGGAAGATCCCCTGGAGAAGGAAATGGCAACCCAGACCAGGATTCTTGCCTGGAGAATCCCATGGATGGAGGGGCCTGGTAGGCTACAATCCACGGGGTCGCAAGGAGTCGGACATGACTGAGTGCCTTCACTTTCACTTTCACTTTTACCATGCATTTATCAAGCATATTTCTTAGTCCAAATAGCTGAAGATTTAATTTTTAATATAACATTTTCTGCAAGTGCTATTCTCTCAGAAGTTATTACAAGCAAAAAAATAATACTGTTATTTGACATTTATCTTTACAAATTTTATCTTATGGAGGTGTATTTTCACTTCTATTATCATCTGAGCTCAGTATATAATCTCAAGAATGAGAATTTATTTTTAGTGAACAAAGTTTACTAGAAATAATATATTGCATGTATATCTCTTAAAGTGATAGATTTTTGACATTTTAATTGTATTAAATGTAATTAAGCATTGCATGAATAAGATTTTTTGTCTTTTTATTATTTGAATATTTGTATGTTAAGGAACAGGGTCATTTGTCATTGTATGTGACTATCCATGATGAGGTAGACAACACCCTTCTCAATAAACAAGCTCATGATTTGTTATCCAGTCTCTCCTCATTCACATAGCACAGTTTATGACAACTAAACTAGAATCCCAAGAACAGCCATGAAAATCCCAAAAGGACAATCACCTCAGAGCCCACGCTTGTTACAAAGAAAGGGTATTTGGAGCAGAGTGTGAGGTTAAGTATAATCAACAGCACATTTCTCAATTATATGTTCCTGGAATAAGAGAGCAAATACTAATTATTTCACGTAAATCTGGAGGGAAGATGTAGGGTGGGAGGTGGGAGGGGGGTTCATGTTTGGGAGTTCGTGTAAAAAAATAANAGGCAGTGCTCACTCACCTTGTGGAGTTTCATATCCTCATCCTGACCACTCTCCATCCAGGAGTGCTGGCAATTGGGGCAAATGTGCTTTCTCTTCTGGTGTCTGAGGGGAGGTGAGAGGAGGGGATTTTGAGTTTGGGGTGAGTATGAGATTTCTCAGGACCCCAGAGAACAGTGAAGGGAACAGGAAGGGAGGGTGGGGTGGCAGGCGGAGGGATGAGACCCCAAAAAAGAGCCGGAGAAGGAATAGAAGAGGAATGAGGTCAAAGGGGAGATGGAGACAGGTAACAGAAGGGAGCGGGGAGGGGTGGGCATCTCTCAGGATTCTGCCCCAGGATACAGGTAGGCCCACAGCCTGCCCACCCACCTGTATAAGATGCTCTGCAGGATAGAGGCAAAGGGTGTGACGCCAATGCCTGCACCAATGAGCACAGCATGCTCGGAGGCAAAGATCCTGCGAGTGGGGGTCCCATAAGGGCCATCGATGTAGCACTGTACACAGAAGGGGTTAGAAGAGAGGGACGGGTGGGTGTGTGGGTGAGAAGTGGACCCCAACACATCAGACCCCCTGTACATGTAGGCAGTTGTCTCCTGGGCTGGAACCCGGGAGTAAGTGGCTCCTGCTCAGAGCACTGTTCACACACTGCGCTCTGAGCTCGAGTCTGGGGGCACCCTAGAACTCCCATGTGCAGATCTGGTGAGAGCAGGGTCCAACCAGCACAGCTGTGTGCTCTGTGAGGGTGGGAGGGGTCTGATTCCCATTATCTGGAGACCTAGGAGTCGGGCTGTGGGGACTGAAGAGCCCAGGATCTGAGTGCCCCAGCAAGCCCTCCCCGTGGGTAGAGGCTTGGCTTCCTCTGCTTGGGGCAGCAGCTTTGGTCACGGCCACCCTGGAGCCTCTCACCTTGACGTTACAGATCTGGTGGTTCTCAGAGGACATCTCGGAGCCCTGCAGAGCGTAGAGCAGAGAAAGTGGGTCTTTGGGAGTGGGCAGGCCAGGCATTTCTCAGAGGTTTACTTGCCCTTGCAGTCTGAGCAACCTTACAGAAAGGGGATTGCCTTTTCTACCCAAACCATTCCAAGAAGCATAGGGTACTTTTGAGGGAAAACATCAGTGATGTGCTGGTAAACTGACTCCTCAGAAGAAGAAAGGACCACCAAAAACAAAGTCCTGATTGTTAGTGTCGAGATTTCTGCTGTAAACACTGTCATCGTGGCTCCCACCAATGACTGGTTTTAATAACTGGCTCTCTCCCACCCACCTCTTGCTCTAGAGCCCTTGAGCCCCAGTTACTGAGCTGGCACACTGGAGCTACTGAGCCTGTAAGCCCGTGCTCCACAACAAGAGAAGTCGCTGCAAGGAGAAGTCCCAGCAGAGCAACTAGAGAGAGCCCAAGCAAAGCAATGAAGACCCAACAACAAAAAATAAATAACAACAATTAGAAAAAAACAGGCTCTCAAAATTCGTGAAAATTTAACAATCGCTTTTGTGGTCCAATACAAGTCAGCTTCAGGTGTGACAGGAGAACACTCAGCCCAGCCTGCCTCGTGGACTCAGCTACATCCGCTTGCTTTCATGTTTCTAGACACAACCCTGGCCTTGAACCTGCTTTCCCTGTGCCTAGAGCACACCACACTATCCTTTTCCCCGGCTGGCAAATTCCTGAGCGCCCCTCAGCGTGCACCTTGCTTAGAGTGGCCACCTTCCTAGAGTCTCTGCCCAGCGGCTCCGGGCAGAAAAACCAGGTGCTGCCTGGCTCACAGTGCACCCCTGCCCTGGGGACCCTGCTCTGGGCTCACTGACGGGGAGCCACCTGAGGGCAGGGAGCAGCCTCCTCTGCCTCCTCTGCCGGCTCCTCCAGCCCTGAGCACAGGCAGACCAGAGTCCTTGAGGCTCATGTGCTTCCTTCCTGAAGATGAAGGAAACAGAGCCGCAAAAGGGCTTCAGAGGCCTCTGATAGCTTCTCTCTGGTTAGGAGTGACCTTCACACTCATCCAGGCAAATCCCTCCTTTCACAGAAGAGAAGCTGAATCTGGGAGCGTGACAATGACTCGCTCAAGTTCCCACAGAGCTGGGGTGGAGCCTGGGTCTCTGCCTGCCTGTCCTGCGCTCACCACGTCACACCACGTCACTCCTTTGTCCAGGGACAACTGAATTTTGTGTCCTACACGGTGCTGGCCTTGAACTACTTGTGATGGTTATTTATTTTAGGAGGTGCACTGTGAGAGGGCTACTCCTCTAACAGTTTTTTAAAAAAATCCTTCCTATTGCAAGGAGAAAGCCTTACATCATGGTTATTATATCCCCTTAGCTTCTAACACTTACTATACCCTCTTCTTTTTTTTCCCTTTTAACAAGGTGAGAAAGAAAGAAATGGAGAGCATGACAGAGACAGAGAAGGAACAAGCCGAAGAGAGCAGCTTCAGGCTCAAAGCCTCATTTAACAGGCAGAAACACCTGGCAAGAATTTAATAACACTGTTTTTGCTTTTAGACTTACCTTTTTTATGGCACATGATATTTATTTTCCATTAAACATGCTAATCTAAAGAGTCCTTTTAAAATACAATTAAGTTTAAAGTAATGTTGGGATGTAAGGAGAAATATTCAGTGGGAAATATTACCTATGGGAAGTAAATATGAGAAAATTTACAAAGGTGCCTGCCATACAGGTGAGAGGCTGTGGGGTGGGGTCCCTCCTGACTGTGGCCCTCTCTTCCAGGTTCCAAGGACCCATCCACCATCCCTGGGAGAAAAATCTCTGGCTCTCCAACCTCCAGCCCCAGCTTCTTCAGCCTTACCAGGGCCGGGTGCTGGGCTGCAGCGTCCCTCTGTGCCCGAGTCCTGTCCTTTGTCCCTGTGTTCACCAGGCCTTCATGTCCCTGCCACGAAGCTCCCTCCGGCCTGTAGGATGTCAGCTCCACAATCACCTCCTTGTTGGAGGCTACTGCACCCTGTGCTGAGGCTCCGAAATCGACAGGCTGGTGCTGCAAGCCCTGCTTGGTTTCAAAACAAATATTGCTTTATTATTTAAATCATGTGTGTGTTAGTCGCTCAGTCGTGTCCGACTCTTTGCGACCCCAAGGGCTGTAGCCCACCAGGCTTCTCTGTCCATGGAATTCTCCAGGCAAGAATACTGGAGTGGATTGCCATTCCCTTCTCCAGAGGAACTTTCCAGCTCAAGAATCAAACCCTGGTCTCCTGCATGGCAGGCAGATTCTTTACCGTTTGAGCTACAAGGAAGTCTGTTTAAATCATGAATCAGTTAACAATTTTTTAAAGGATAATTAAGTAAAAAAGCACCTTGAATCAGAAAACACAACTTTTCTAACCATTTTCTCTGTCCTTCCGGACTTACACACATGCACTTTTACATAAACAGAACATACTGCTTTGTGACTCGGCTTTTCCACTTATTACATCTTGGCTAGCTTTACATGCTAATACACATAAATTTACATAATCTTTTTTAGGCAACTTACTCTTCCATTAGACGGGTGATTGGTTATTTTTTAAACTGCTTCCCTATTGTTGGGCATTTTGATTATACTCATTTTCTCATTACTATTAATAACCATGGTGTATAAAACAGCTCTTTCCCTTTACTCTTATTTTCTTCACGGTCTTTATTACCATGTGACACATTACGTATCTATTGTGTACGTACCGTCCACCACCCCCTCCGGACTGCAAGCAGTGACAATGGGTATTTTGCTTATTGACGAATCTCCAGCATTTAGAATGGTACTTGGAAAACTGCAGATCCTGCACTCAATAAGTGAAGTGAAAGTTGCTCAGTCGTGTCTGACTCTTTGCAACCCCATGGAGCCCACGGAATTCTCCAGGCCAGAATATTGGAGTGGGTAGCCTTTCCCTTCTCCAGGAGAACTTCCCGATTCAGGGATCAAACTGAGGTCTCCTGCATTGTAGGTGGATTCTTTACCAGTTGAGCTACGAGGGAAGCCCTAAATATTGCTAAGTGAATGAAGGAATGAAGTGATTAAGGAGCTTGCATTCATGTCCAAATAGCTTTTTAGGATTAAAGTCCTAAAAATGGTATTGCTAAGCCATTGGGTAGGAAGGCTTCCCTCGGAGCTCAGATAGTAAAGAATCTGCCTGCAATGCGGGAGACCCAGGTTCCATCCCCGGGTGGGGAAGATCCCCTGGCGAAGTGAATGTCTGGGTACCCACTCTAGTATTCTTGCCTGGAGAATTCCAAGGACAGGGGAGCCTGGTGGGCTACAGCCCACGGGGTCACAAAGAGTCAGACCCGATTGAGCAATGAACACTTTCACTTTTAAGCCACTGTGTTTAGACATTTAAAATGCAGACACATATAGCCAGCCTGTCTGTGCCAATTTACTCTTTGGCAGTGGTGCCTAAGACCCCAAGGAAACACAGCTTTTAGTGTATCTACCCACCGATTCTCAGTGTGCCAGGACTCACCTGATTTTGAAAATCAGCTTCCTCCTTCAGGACATTTCCCCTGATTAACAGGAAAGAACACCCTGTCTGTTTCTACCTCCGTCTCCATTTCCCCAAGTTCCGCTCTTGGCACTGCTCTAGAAGGGCCCTCTGGTCTGGCCAGGCAGGATTCCACGGCAACTTGGTCCCCATGGGTTCGTCACCATGGTGGGCCCTTTCTCCCCTCAGTCACTTACCTGGGGCTTCCTCTGACTCCTCTTCATCTCCAAGCTCCTCGAGAGCCTCTTGGAACCACAGAACACTGGGTCTGATTTCTTGAAGGACTCAAACAACCTGTTGGTCCACTGACCCTCGGACCGGATGTGTAGCCAGATGGTGTCTGAGCAAGAGACAGGGCAGGAGGAAAGGGGTCAGTGCTGGTCTCCAGCAGGGACAGGCCTGTCTCACTGGAGGGACTGGGACTGGGCCTCAACCCCTTACACTCTCCTCTGAACGCCCTTCCTCAGGTCCAAACCAGCAGCCGCAGCCTGAGACTGGGAGAGCTGGCCTCTCTGGTGCAGATCCTGCAATCTCTCTCAGTGACGTCAACTAAGGGCTCAGTTTCCTCTGCCAAGGCAGCGGTCAGAGAGGCCCTGAGCACACTGGGGGCTCCCTAGAGGTGGGGGCCTTGCCTCCTCATCAAGCCAGGGTCTCACCAAGGTTGGGGCCCACCTCTCTCCCACATTCTATGAGATGCCCGTCAATGGTTCTGCACACATTAAGTGCTCAATCAGTCGTGGGACCAACAGCTTTCATTGCCCTCGGTGTCTGGGATACAGTGGGTGTTTGCTTAGGCTCCCTATTAAGTGGATGACTGGTAGAAGGGTGTTGAGGGGTACCAGAAAGAACACACATTAGAGCAAGGAGGCCCCTAAGAGACTTCCTGGTCTGCAGTTCTCATCCTTTTTCTTTTATTTTAAATCATGAATTCTTTCGGCAGTCCTGTGAGGGCAAGGATAAACTCCTTCTCAGAATAAGGTTTTTAAATACTTTGAATAATATATGTAGAAATCATGAACGAAACCAATTATAATGAGACGGTTGCCAAAATACAGTTTTTTAAATTTTGATTTAAAAATACATGTGCTTTTTTGCTAACGCGTGAAATAACGAGGTGCAGCAGGAATTGGATGTAACTGGAGATGCGAATTAGCGATGAGTATCAGTGACACGTCAAGGTATGGGCAACAGTCATAACACGATACGAAGAAGAATCCACGGTTTGCATTTCCAAAAAGTCACAGGGGTTGGTAATGCTACTGTGACTTGTAACCTGCATTTGTAACAGAAGAAAATGGTAAAGCTCAGTCAGAGGTTGGTAAAAACAAAGCTGTCCCATTTTTTTGGCCCATCTGCATTCCTCAATGAGGTGAGGCATGCTCTCATAGGGCCTCCCTGGTGGCTCAGCTGGTAAAGAATCCGCCTGCAATGCTGGAGCCCTGGGTTCGATCCCTGGATTGGGAAGATACCCCTGGAGAAGGGAAAGGCTACCCACACCAGTATTCTGGCCTGGAGAATTCCACGGACTGTATAGTCCATGGGGTCGCAGAGAGTCAGACATGACTGAGCGACTTTCACTTTCACGCTCTCACAGCTTTGTGAGGAGGGGACTGAAAAAGTCAGGTCCTGGGACCCCGGCTCCCAGGAGCCTCCCTGGCGCTTCCTCCCTCTTCAAGGTGCAAAGCAGCAGGGGGGCTACGCTGTGCCCAGTCTGCAGAGATGCACCCTGAACTGCCTCACACAGTGACTCATACGGAGGAGGCCCCTTAAATGCCAGTTAGATTCAGTCAGCCAGAGTTGCCAGCCTAAGTCCCACTCCTGATCCTGGAAACCAGCTCTACAAAATCAGAGGATTTATTTACGCAGACTCATTTACTGCAGGGGACTCAGGACTAAGAGATTCCAAGCAGAGACCCTAAAGAAACCCTTCAAGAATTGGTCAAATAGAGACTTCCCAAGACAGGTCCAGTGGCTAAGACTCCCAATGCAGGGGGCCCAGATCTGACCCCTGGTCGGGGAACTAGATCCCACATGCCACAGCTAAGACCCAGTGCAGCCACATAAATAAGTAAATACTTTAAAAAACTGGTCAAATAAATTACACATCCACATTATAATCCTATTACTACTAATACACTGGAATAGCATGCAGCCACGAAAAGGAAAAGTTCTTTTATAAGAACTGACATGCAAAGATTTCATAACATATTATTCATGGAGAAAAAGTGGATGGCAAAACAGTGTAATTCCTTATATGCAAAACCATAATCCCTTATATGCAGAATTATCTCTATATCTGATTATTCATGGAGATACATCAAGATCTGGAAAGCTATTCACCAAATGATTGACAATAGTTTTCCTTGGGTAGAATTATTTGAGGGATTTTAATTTTTTCTGGCACATATTTCTATACTGTCTGAATTTTCTGGGAGCATATCTGTTCTTTATGAAACAGCAAAAAAAAAAAAAGGGGGGGGGTGGATAAAAACAGGAAGAAAATAATCCACCCTCTCTAACCCTCACCCCCAACTCATTGTACATCCAGGCCAACACTCATGTGATTTCAGGGCCGGTGTTGTACAGCTTCTTGTGGGGAACCCTGGCCTTGGGTCTGTGCCCTGAGCTGTGGGAACTGGGCCAGGGGTGCGGCCTGGGCTGGGGTGGGAGGCATCTTGGATGGAGCTACAGCTTTTCATGGAGCAGGGTCAGAGAATCCCGGCAACCAGAAACCTCTACCTCTCATGAAGCCAAGCAAGGGTCTGGCTGCAACAGGCCACATGAGACCTCCCCCGTCAGAAGCACTTCTTGAGGGGCTTCCCTGCTGGCCCAGTGCATTCCGTGCTCCCAATGCAGGGGCCTGGGTTCAGTTCCTGGTCAGGGAACCAGACCCCATGTGCCACAGCTAAGCGCTCCCATCCCACAACTATGATCCAGTACAACCAAACAGATAAATAAAAATAAATATTAAAAAAAAAAAAAGCAGCACTTGAGATGGGAAGGCGAATCCTTGGCCTGGCCTGGACACCAGAGGTCCAGGTTGTGGCCCCACCAGCAGCCCAGGACCAGAAGGTGGGCACGCAGGCACACGCATGGGCCGGGGTCAGAGGACAGCTGGGCAAAGAGAGGCCGGCTGAGCAGTTCTGTGGGTGCTGGGCACCCAGAGGACGGAAGTGGTCAGGGATGGGGGAGAAGCATGGGATGGCTTCTGCTGCCTTAGCGCTCCCCAGGCCCCATGCCCACATGGAGAGGGGAAGCCTGGCTTCCTGTCGCAGCCCTCTGGAAATGCCCTGGTGCCCCTTCATCTGCGCCACTACTCCTTTGCTTAAGACTCTTGCAGGCTCCCAACTGCCTGCACCATTCCACTTTTCACTCTGCATTCGAAGACCTTCCTGACCCCACACTAGCTCTTATCAATTCTGCCAGCCACTTTGGTCCTTTCTCTGACCTTCTCTTCCTCCCCCTCCCCTCTGCTTCCTTCCTCCCTACTCCACCTGACCCTCAGCCCAAACGACATCAGACCCTTCTGTTTGCAGTTTCATGCTTCCCCTTCAGCCTCCACCCCGATGCCCTTCCCTACCTAGTAAACTCCTACAAACCCTTCAAGGTTCAGCTGAAATGTCACCCTTGCCCATTTCTCCCACCAGATCAGGCCCTCCCCGGTGACCCTCACAGAAGCCAGTATAGCCCGATCACCCCATTTAGTCAGCATCTGCACATCTGCCCCCGTGTTCCAGAGGGAGATCCGGGAGGCCGAATTTGTGTCTCGGGTCTTGTTTGCCTCTGTGTTCCTGGTTCACAGCCTTGCTTGGCACATGGCAAGGATGCAGTAAGACCCCCTGAGGGACTGGTGGAATTGGTGTAGGCCTACCTTTCTGCTCAGGAGCACTGCTGATGGTGAAGGGGTGCCACTCGTAGCGTGCGATGCTGGGGATGTTCAGATACAAGTAGTCACCAGGTCTGTAGTGGAAAAGAGGGGGCCTCTTGATGAGGAGATGAGTGACCTGGGGAGAGAAAGAGACCAGGGTCATCCGTGCAGACCCAGAGCTGCCAGGGGCCCCAGGACCACAGGCTGGGCCATCTCCTTCCACCATCACCCAGGCCAGCCTGACATGAGACCTTCTGTGTCCCTGAGTGGGGGCTCACCCTACTACACATGGGTGGCAGGTGGCCATTGGAGAAGGGGAGGCAGGCTGTGTCTGAAGTGGGGCTCCTGGTGTGATCCCACTTCTGGTGTAAATACTGCTTCCGAGTGGCCCTCCTCCTCTGTGAAGCCCCCTGACTGCTCCAGCCCCTTTTCTGGAACTGCTGTGGCATTTAGCTGGCATTCCAACCAGGAACAGGCATTTCCCCCAGGATACAACAGCCTCCTGGAGAGTAACTTTGGTTTACTGAGCACTTACAGGGGCCAGAGCTGTGTGGAGCTCTTTAAATACTGTCTCTAGTCCTTACAACAGCTCCCTGAGATGAATGTCCATCTTTCTCCACTCTATGGAGGAGAGGCTGAGTTAGAGAGGTTAAATGATTTGCTCAAGAGCACCAGCTAAGAAACCATAGAATCTGAATCTAACCACTCTGTCTGATGCCAGGGCCTAGACACAAACCTCAGTTTCTTATCCAGCTTCTGTGCCCTCACTTTCAAGTTGTCCAGAGTCAAGCCCTCCAAAATTGCCTGCCCTTTCTCCAAAAATGGCCCCAATTACTCAGACACCTGCAAGACAGCCCAGACTCCTCCCCCGACACCCCCACCCCAAATGCAGCCAGCTACCTCTCGAGTCTTTCTGTGATATGCCCCTCCCCACCCTGGTCAGGGTCAAGGCTCTCATGAGCTCTCATCTGCATATGTGCAACAGCCTCCCCAGTGGTCCCCTCTAAGCCATCTTCCACAAAGTAACTGAAGAAATCCAGCTGGAGTATACACCAGCTCAATATCAGCATCCCGTCCCCACCCTGCTCAAGGTTCCCACGGTCTGCAGAGTGAGGCCACTCACCACTGGGCCCTGCCCACCCCACCAGCTTCTCCCTGACACCTTGGCTCCAAATTACTTGTAGTCCCTTCAGTACAGTATGCCCTTTCATTACTCTGCATGCTGTTCCTTCTCCCAGCAATACCCTTCCCTGTCTTGTCTATCCAGCAAACTTCTGTTCATCTCTCAAAACCCTGATACGACAGCTCCCCTCTCATTCTGAAGCTTCTCTGATCTTTCAAACAGTTTAATGCCCCCTGAGACTTTCTTCTCTTGCCAACACAGCCCTGCACTGATGAAAGGGCTGACTCTCCTATTATCCCGTGTGTCCATGGAGAGTAGAAGAGTGCCTCCGTTTTCTCTGCATCTCTGTCACCAAGCGCAGGGCCTGCCCCTTGCAGACATGTAATATATACTTACTGAAGGTGTTCTACGCATGCCTGGCCTTTAGTAGTACCCTGCCTACCCGCCATTCCCCTTCCAGAAGTGCCACTCTTGCAGGGCTGGACCGTCTCGCACTTGCTTGTCTCTGCCAGTATGCTCCCTATTTCCTGGGGGTGGAGGTCTAACAGAGCACCCAGCTGCTGCGCCCCACCACCTGGGACACCTCTTGGCTCCTCGGGCCCCCTTTGTACCTTGGAAGGGAGGAGTCTGACTTCCACAATGTGCAGGGCTGCCATGCGGGACACTGCCAGGCTGATGGTTTTCTCCAGGAAGAACAACGTGCCAGGGACCAGCAGCCACTTCCAGAAGTTGGGCCCGTGCAGGATGAGCAGGAGCCACATGGGGAGGTAGGACAGGTGGGTCCAGTAGAACACCTGTGGGGGATGGGGGAGTAAAGGTGTCAAGGCATGGGGGTGGGACAGAGCCAAGGTCCACGGTTACCCTCAAAGCCAGGATTGTGTCCAGAGCCTTGGCCATACACACCCTCCCCTGCAAACAGGCTTGCGTAGGAGATTGGGGGTGGGAAGCTTTGTTGCCTCTTTGTTCTGAGGACCTGGCTCAGAGAGTCTGTAAGTGAAGATTCTTGGCGCCAGTGACAAACACCTGGAACATCTGCCTGGGTGTGTTCTGGGCAGGTGGACTGTCCCCTCTGATGGGCTCATCAGCACCAGGGTCC
>SJYX01018654.1:248990-284272 GCA_006410675.1 Oreotragus oreotragus
ATGTGAGAGTTGGACTGTGAAGAAGGCTGAGCGACGAAGAATTGACGCTTTTGAATTGTGTTGTTGTAGAAGACTCTTGAGAGTCCCTTGGACTGCAAGGAGATCCAACCAGTCCATTCTGAAGGAGATCAGCCCTGGGATTTCTTTGGAAAGAATGATGCTAAAGCTGAAACTCCAGTACTTTGGCCACCTCATGTGAAGAGTTGACTCGTTGGAAAAGACTCTGCTGCTGGGAGGGATTGGGGGCAGGAGGAGAAGGGGACGACAGAGGATGAGATGGCTGGATGGCATCACTGATGTGATGGACGTGAGCCTGAGTGAACTCCGGGAGTTGGTGATGGACAGGGAGGCCTGGCATGCTGTGATTCATGGGGTCGCAGAGTCAGACATGACTGAGCGACTGAACTGAACTGATACCCAAAAGGCACTGCAAGCTCCCACTAAAAATGCAAAGGAAGGAGCCATTCCTTCACAAATAAATCCAGGGACCAGGTTCTTAAAACCTGGAAAGAGAGAGTCCCCCAACCCCAAGACCAACTATTGCACAGGATGGGTTGAAGCCTTCCCTATCTGATCCAAAAAGGCTATGGATGTCTGTATGTCTCTTTTAAAAGAAATAATTCCTTGATTTGGACTTCCAAAGTGATAACAGGCCTTTTTTCATAGCCAAAATCATACAGGAACTAGAGAAACCCCATAGGCCAGAGGGCCGTGCCCAGGAGCACAACAGCAGCTGCACTGAGCTTTCCCAGATGCAAATCCAGCCCTGTGACTCCTCTCAGTGCTCGTCAATGGCTCCCCACTTACTCACTGTACTGTGAGACTCCAAACCATGACCTCTGGGGCCTGCCCAGTCTGGCTTCACCACCTCCCCAGTCTCACTGGGTGCCTTTTCCCCATTCAAACTCCCTTCCTTTGATGATTCTGGGCTTTCAGAGACTCTTTAAGCCACAACGTTGCCAATGATGTGAGAACCAGGATAATTATTGCAGTGTCATTTATGATGCCAAAATAAGGACAGAGAACAATGGAAGTCTCCATTTTGGAAATGGTGTTTGAGTAAATAAGCAACAACTGACCCCTGTAAAGGTGTGTCCTGAGCTAGGCATTGTTTTGAGTTTACATAACTAATTTAATCCTATCAACCTCACAAGTACGTACTATTATGATGATCATTATTTTCATGTGATACATGGGGAAATTAAAGCAAGGAAAAGTTAAGCAATTTGTCCAGGGTCAACAACTGGTAGAGCGGAGATTTGAACCTGGGTAACTTGGTCTCAGAGTCAGAGATCTTAACTACTAGGCTGCGCTTCATGGAATCATTGGGTCAAAGTCACACAGTAGCATATAACACAGTCACTACAAATGATGCTATAACTCCACTGAGTTTCCCCTTCACACCTGTTAGATAGCTGTTATATATAAAAAAAAAAACAACAGAAAAGTATAAGTATTGGAGAAATTGGAACCTTTATGCATTGCTGGTGGTGTGAATGTAAAATGGTGCAACCACGTGGAAAAGAATATGGCAGTTCCTAAAAAAGAAAAAATTGTCCTGTGATCCAGTGATTCCATTTTTGGGTATATGCCCAAAAAAACTGAAAGCAGGGTTTTGAAGAGATATTTGTGCTCCCATGTTTATAGCAGCATTATTCACAACAGCCAAAAGGTAGACGCGGCCCCAGTGTCCACTGACGGATGAATGGATGAACAAACTGTACCATATACATACAGCAGGTCATACTCAGTCTTAAAGAATAACGAAGGCCCGTCACACGGCACAGCATGGCTGAGCCTTGGGAACATTGTGCTAAGTTAAATAAGCCAGTTACAAAAGGACAGCTGTTACACAGTTTCACTTATATAAGGAGGCTGCTGTTGCTGCTGCTGCTGCTAAGTCGTGTCAGTCATGGCGACCCCATGGACGGCACCCCACCAGGCTCCCCCATCCCTAGGAGTCTCCAGGCAAGAACACTGGAGTGGGTTGCCATTTCCTTCTCCAAGGCATGAAAGTGAAAAGTGAAAGTAAGGTCGCTCAGTCATGTCCAACTCTTAGCCACCTCATGGACTGTAGACTACCAGGCTCCTCCATCCATGAGATTTCCCAGGCAAGAGTACTGGAGTGGGGTGCCATTGCCTTCTCCAATAAGGTAGCTGCTGCTGCTGCTGCTGCTAAGTCACTTCAGTTGTGTCTTACTCTGTGTGACACCATAGACGGCAGCCCACCAGGCTCCCCCATCCCTGGGATTCTCCAGGCAAGAATACTGGAGTGGGTTGCCATTTCCTTCTCCAATGCATGTAAGAGAAAAGTGAAAGTGAAGTCGCTCAGTCTGTCAGACTGTTAGCGACCCCATGGACTGCAGCCCACCAGGCTACTCCGTCCATTGGATTTTCCAGGCAAGAGTACTGGAGTGGGGTGCCATTGCCTTCCCCGGGAGAAGGGGCAGTATGGAGTTATTGTTTAGTTGGTTCAGTGTCGGTCTAGAAAAATGAACAAGTTCTGCAGACGGATGGTGGCGATGGTTGCACAACAATGTGAATTTACGTAATGCTTCTGAACTATACACTTAGAAATGATTAAAGTGATAAATTTAATATTATGACTATTTTACTATAAAAATGACATTGTAAAGCAATACAGTCTTATATGAACAATTGTTTATATTGTTGAGTGAAGAAAGGCAGTGTATATAGTATTATAATCCCATTTTGTTTTTAAAAAATGTGTGATGAGTGTGTATATGCGATCAGTTATAAGGCAGTATAGAAAAATGCAATGGGTGATTTTTGCTTTCTTTTTAAAACCATTCTATATTGCCTAAAATGTTCATAGTGGGCTATTACTATTATTAAAAAGCAACAAAGCAATTTCTTTTTTCAAACATGGAAAATAACAAAGGAAAGTTCTGGCTTCTCGTGAGTTGAATCAAGGGCATTTGTCTGCCTGCCGGTTCCCACCCTCGCCCCCAACAAAAGGGGGATGAGGACCAGAAACTGGGCAGGGAACCCACAGAGAGAGAGAGAGGAAGCTGTCAGCCTCCCCTGGAGACATTAGCCCAGTGCTGGGTAGTCACTGAGACGGACCAGTTCCCTTTGTCCCTCCCTCTGAGTCCTCCTCCCATCCCACAAAGGATGCTTACCGTCGACGTCATACACCTGGAAGAGGAATTTGAGTTTGTCCATGGGGCTGCCGTGGATGAGCAGGGTCAGTGCCTTCTGCAGCTCCTGAAGTGTGATTGTGCCACTTCCATCCGAGTCAAACAGGACAAAGAATCTCTCAGCAAAGAAAGACTGTGGCCAGAGGAGGACAGGAGATGGGTACAAATGTGGCCATGGAGCCTGGGCTTTGAATTCATTCACTGTGTGTGTGTACACATGCCATGGGGTGGCAGGATTCAGGGAGGACTCAAGTGACTGAAACTAGCCTGCGATCTGCCCAGTGAAGCCACACGAGGGGACAGTGTCCATGGCCCATCCTGTCAGTTGAGAACAACTCTGGGCTCTGGTAGGAGAACTGTTCGGGTCCTGGTAGCGAGGATAGACTTGTGTCTGGGTCCTGGGCCCCCTCCGGCTCTCAGGCCTGGTAATTTGCACAGGCTCTCTGTCTCCATAACCCACCGCTCTCACCAGCCTTGCAGTCCAGACCTCTGGTGGCCCCTTACTCAACATGGGGAAAAGGTCAGATTGAGTGTCCCCCTGCAGGCTCCTCCCAGGTCCTGTCTTTTTCCCCTTAAGGTGAACCTGAGGGACTGTGAAACCAGGAAGGATGTATTCGGAAGGTGCCACTTGAATACCTGTGTCTTTGTCTTGTTTGGGCTGCCTATAGCCTACAATTAAATGCTCTTAACGTAGAGTCGTTCTTAATAGCACTCATTCTCAGTTGCTGGTGCACTCACTCCATTCCGCATTCAACCATTCATTCATTCAAGAATCATATCTGCACAAGCCCTTGCTTGCCTAGTGTTAAGCACTGAAAAGACAGAAATTAAGAAGACAGGCGGAGTCAGTGTCACAGACAGGCCAGGCCGAGGTCCACTCCTTGAGGCAGGGAGAGGAGCTGGAGGGCTTTAGTGTCTGATCTAATTCACAAGCGTGAGGTCCACTGTGGGCAGTCAACCCTGCCTTGGCTTCACTCTTTTTCACCTGGGTCCCTTTAGTAATGCCTTTATCACTCCTGATACCATTCTACCATCCTGAATGGCCTTCATCTTAAGATATCTTACAGCCCCTATTAGGCAGAAGGCCTTTTTTCCCTTCCCCATATTGACCATGAAAGGAGACAGTGTCTAGAGTTCAAAGCAGTACCCCTGGTACCAGCAAGCGAGGGGCCCTCCCATCCAAACAGGGGCATTCAAATGTTATGGGGATGGGCAGAGGACACCAAGAGAGAGGGCTGGGGATGGTGTGGCAGTGGAAACAGGACTTTAATGGATACAAACCGTGGAAAATGTTGTGTTTTTTTGGCAGGAAGCTTAAGTCTTGGCATCACCTCTGCCCATGGGGCTGGCAGGAAATGTAAGGTCAATAATATTTCTTAAGATTTGACAAGCTACTTCATGTGCTGTTTGGAAGATCCCAGGAGGCCATAGCTACCACCATGGATGGGAGGGCCCAGTAACAGAGACAGAAATATCCTCTGGTCCTGCTAAGGGGTAGAGCCTCAAGCCCAAAGGAATCTGAGAAGCAACTTTCCCTTCCTTGTGAGGTACTGTGTCCTGCAAACCAGCTTGCTCCTCCTCTACAAAATATGAGCACAGGGCACCCACTTCTGGAGCAGACACTTGCCTCTTTCACCTTAAGGGCTTTTTTGAAGTCTTGCAGGTTGATTTGCCCATCTTCTCCCGCAATGGTCTTAAACTGGTGCGTCACCCACTGAAGCCACTTGGTTGTTTGGAAGATCCCAGGAGGCCATAGCTACCACCATGGATGGGAGGGCCCAGTAACAGAGACAGAAATATCCTCTGGTCCTGCTAAGGGGTAGAGCCTCAAGCCCAGAGGAATCTGAGAAGCAACTTTCCCTTCCTTGTGAGGTACTGTGTCCTGCAAACCAGCTTGCTCCTCCTCTACAAAATATGAGCACAGGGCACCCACTTCTGGAGCAGACACTTGCCTCTTTCACCTTAAGGGCTTTTTTGAAGTCTTGCAGGTTGATTTGCCCATCTTCTCCCGCAATGGTCTTAAACTGGTGCGTCACCCACTGAAGCCACTTGGTGTCCTCCTCGGCATTCATGGTGCTGGAGGACAAAGGAGATAGGTGTGTGGGTTTGGGGTGTCCAAGGGCTCAGGAGGCCTCTTGGTGGCCCCAGGACCTCTGTCTTCCTCCAGCTGGGGTCTCGGGCTTCCCATGTGGTTGAACTAGCTTCANGATAGGTGTGTGGGTTTGGGGTGTCCAAGGGCTCAGGAGGCCTCTTGGTGGCCCCAGGACCTCTGTCTTCCTCCAGCTGGGGTCTCGGGCTTCCCATGTGGTTGAACTAGCTTCAGGGTGGGAGCAGTGCTTCCACACAGCTGCTGCTTGATGTCTTTAAGTCTCTTCCTTCTATCTAGGGCACTGGCTGACCCAGGCCTAAGTCTCTTTAGGTTCTGGGATGACAGGGCCCCAGTGAGCTGGGCCACAGACTATGGGCTTAAGTTCAGAGAATGGCTCGCTCCATGGGTGTTCTTAACATGGTGACAGTCACATCCCACCTCACATTTACCCGGTTCTTTACTGTGTTCCGAATCCTTCCCACTCACTCTTTGCTTTGGTCCTTGTTACCGAATGTAAAAGACTCGACCACTCTGAACTTCCTTCCTCCCTAAGACATTTTACAGGGAGGAAACAGGCTCAGAGCACTTCAGTTATTTAGCAGACTTTATTCAGCAGGTCAACTCCAAGGCCAGTGCTTTTCCCATCAAACCCAAGAACCTCCACCCTCTGCCTGAACATTTCAAGTATAAGCCATGCAAGGGCTGAGACCGAGAGCTTGACTTTGCAGGTCCATGATGCATCAGCAATGTCACAAGGGCATCAGCCATCTTAAACCCTCACAGATGGGCTAACTATACTGTGATGAGAACAGAGATTAACACTTTCTGTGGCATCAGAACCCAGCAATCCAAACTTGAGTCAATGATGAGTCAATGAGTGAGAATTTATGTCATCTTATTCTCTAAACTTCCTTTGTGAGAATGGCTTTTGTCTATATCCCATGAGNCTTTAGTAATGCCTTTATCACTCCTGATATCATTCTACCATCCTGAATGGCCTTCATCTTAAGATATCTTACAGCCCCTATTAGGCAGAAGGCCTTTCTTCCCTTCCCCATATTGACCATGAAAGGAGACAGTGTCTAGAGTTCAAAGCAGTACCCCTGGTACCAGCAAGCGAGGGGCCCTCCCATCCAAACAGGGGCATTCAAATGTTATGGGGATGGGCAGAGGACACCGAGAGAGAGGGCTGGGGATGGTGTGGCAGTGGAAACAGGACTTTAATGGATACAAACCGTGGAAAATGTTGTGTTTTTTTGGCAGGAAGCTTAAGTCTTGGCATCACCTCTGCCCATGGGGCTGGCAGGAAATGTAAGGTCAATAATATTTCTTAAGATTTGACAAGCTACTTCATGTGCTGTTTGGAAGATCCCAGGAGGCCATAGCTACCACCATGGATGGGAGGGCCCAGTAACAGAGACAGAAATATCCTCTGGTCCTGCTAAGGGGTAGAGCCTCAAGCCCAAAGGAATCTGAGAAGCAACTTTCCCTTCCTTGTGAGGTACTGTGTCCTGCAAACCAGCTTGCTCCTCCTCTACAAAATATGAGCACAGGGCACCCACTTCTGGAGCAGACACTTGCCTCTTTCACCTTAAGGGCTTTTTTGAAGTCTTGCAGGTTGATTTCCCCATCTTCTCCCGCAATGGTCTTAAACTGGTGCGTCACCCACTGAAGCCACTTGGCATCCTCCTCGGCATTCATGGTGCTGGAGGACAAAGGAGATAGGTGTGTGGGTGTGGGGTGTCCAAGGGCTCAGGAGGCCTCTTGGTGGCCCCAGGACCTCTGTCTTCCTCCAGCTGGGGTCTCGGGCTTCCCATGTGGTTGAACTAGCTTCAGGGTGGGAGCAGTGCTTCCACACAGCTGCTGCTTGATGTCTTTAAGTCTCTTCCTTCTATCTAGGGCACTGGCTGACCCAGGCCTAAGTCTCTTTAGGTTCTGGGATGACAGGGCCCCAGTGAGCTGGGCCACAGACTATGGGCTTAAGTTCAGAGAATGGCTCGCTCCATGGGTGTTCTTAACATGGTGACAGTCACATCCCACCTCACATTTACCCGGCTCTTTACTGTGTTCCGAATCCTTCCCACTCACTCTTTGCTTTGGTCCTTGTTACCGAATGTAAAAGACTCGACCACTCTGAACTTCCTTCCTCCCTAAGACATTTTACAGGGAGGAAACAGGCTCAGAGCACTTCAGTTATTTAGCAGACTTTATTCAGCAGGTCAACTCCAAGGCCAGTGCTTTTCCCATCAAACCCAAGAACCTCCACCCTCTGCCTGAACATTTCAAGTATAAGCCATGCAAGGGCTGAGACCGAGAGCTTGACTTTGCAGGTCCATGATGCATCAGCAATGTCACAAGGGCATCAGCCATCTTAAACCCTCACAGATGGGCTAACTATACTGTGATGAGAACAGAGATTAACACTTTCTGTGGCATCAGAACCCAGCAATCCAAACTTGAGTCAATGATGAGTCAATGAGTGAGAATTTATGTCATCTTATTCTCTAAACTTCCTTTGTGAGAATGGCTTTTGTCTATATCCCATGAGTTTAATATAACTTTAAATCAATCTTTGTTATCTGCAGATTCCATATATGGAAATAAGCCTACTCGCTAAATTTATTTGTAACCCCAAATCGATACTTGCAGCATTTCTGAGGTTACCGTGGACCTGGGTAAGGTGGGAATGCATCTGAGTCACTTGATGAGCATGTTTCCTGTTGAGGTCAGCACAAGAAACAGTCTGCCTACTTGTCTCAGCTCTCAGACTATAAACAAATGGCTTTCCCACAATCTATCTAGTGTTGTGTGTTTCACAGCTTTGCACTCTTCATTGGTGATTTTGCTCTTTAAAGTGGCCCCCAGGAGTAATACAGAGCACTGTCTAGTGTTCCCCAGCACAAAAGGCTGTGGTCTCCCTTATGCAGAAATTCCACTGTTAGATAAGCTTTGTTCAGACACGAGTTCTAGTGCTCTTGACCATAAGGTCTATGTTAACAAATCAACAATTTCTGCTTTTAAAGGAGTCTTTAACCAGAAACACACATAAAACAACAAAATCATGTATTGATCATTATATGAAACGCTGTGCTCATCAGTTGGCAGGCATCACATTCTGTATTTATTTCCCCTAGGAATAAAGGTACAGAATTTCCTCATTCAGGGTCTGTGGTGACTTTACAGAATACAACTACCACAAAAAATTAGAATTAATTGTATATATAAATAAGATTTAAAATAAATGAGTTAAACTGAAATGAGTCAGAGAAAGACAAATGTTTTATGATATCACTTATATGTGGAATGTAAAAACTAAAACATACTATGAACATAATGGAAAAGAAACAGATCCACAGATATAGAGAGCAAGCTAGTGTTTACCCATAGAGAGAGGACAGGTGGAGAGGAAAGATAGAGGTAAGGGGTTAAGAGGTACAAACTACTATGTATAAATAAGCTACAAAGATATATTGTACAACACAGGGAGTATAGCCAATATTTTTAACTTTAAATGGAGTATAACCTTTAGAAAAATGAAATAAATGGGCTAACTTTCACTTAAGAAACTAGAAAAAGAATAACACACACACATACACGAATAGAAGGATAGACTCAAGTATAAAATCTGAAATTAAGAAACTAGAAAACTGAAAAAAATGGGTCAAAATGGTAAACTGATTTTGGTTATAGCAATGGTTTTACAGATGCATGCATATGTCAATACTCATCAAATTGTTCATTTTAATAATTGTACATCAATTATGCCTCAGTATAGTGAAAAGAGTCCCTTGGACTGCAAGGAGATCCAACCAGTCCATTCTGAAGGAGATCAGCCCTGGGATTTCTTTGGAGGGAATGATGCTGAAGCTGAAACGCCAGTACTTTGGCCACCTCATGCGAAGAATTGACTCATTGGAAAAGACTCTGATGCTGGGAGGGATGGGGGCCAGGAGGAGAAGGGGACAACCGAGGATGAGATGGACAACCGTGATGGATGACATCACGGACTCGATGGACATGAGTCTGAGTGAACTCCGGGAGTTGGTGATGGACAGGGAGGCTTGGCGTGCTGCGATTCATGAGGTCGCAAAGAGTCGGACAAGACTGAGCGATTGAACTGAACTGAACTGATAGTGAAAAAAGGGAGTCTTCCCTGGGGGCTCAGATGGTAAAGAATCCGCCTGCAATGCAGGTGAACCAGGTTTGATCCCTGGGTTAACAAGATCCTCTAAAGAAGGGAACTGTTACCTACTCCAGTATTCTTGCCTGGAGAATCCCATGAACAGAGAAGCCTGGAAGGCTACAGTCCATGGAGTCACAAACAGTCAGACATGACTGAGCGACTAAGCATGTACGCACATAGTGAAAAAAACAAGTTGGTTCTATGAAAATACTAAGTAAAAAGGCATGATTAGAGAAAGTGAAAAAATAAAATAATATTGAGAAAGGCAATAGAATCCAGAAAACAGCTACAGAAATACGAGTATTGTGTGCAACCGATTGGTGAACATAGAGAAATTAGTTAATTTCAAGAGGTAACACTCTGAACAGACCAATAATCATTTAAATAGTAAGGGGGTTAAATGTCCACATTTAAAATAATGTCAGGCCCAGCTTGTTTTCACAGTTGAGCTTTCTCTAATATTCAGAAAATAAGTCCAATGTCAAACCATCTCAGATTGTAGAAAATGACAGTAAGATCCTTAGTTTATTTTACAAAGCTATCATTACCCAATCCTACTGAAGACAGCATGCGAAAAGAGAAAATTCTAGACAAGTTTCACTTACAGAGATGCAAAACTCTAAAATATAACCTAGTTAAATCCTAAAGGGTACTTAAAAAAATTAGGGACTTCTATGGTGGTCCAGTGGTCAAGACTCCAAGCTTCCACTACAGGGGGTGAGAGTGCGATCCCTGATCAAGGAACTAAGATCTCACATGCCACATGGCATGGCCAGAATGTAAAAATCAATTATCATCATCATCAGGAAGGACTTATTTTAGTAATATAAGTGTGGTTCACTTCTAAGAAGTCTATCAACTGCCCTCTGCAGCCCAACAGGGCAGTCTCCTAAAAGCATGATTCTCAGACCCTGGTTAGTGCTTGTCAGAAGCAGGGGAAGCTGGTGAAATACCCATCCTGACTCACCAAATCTGGGGCAGGGCCCAGGAATCTGCATATTCACCAACTTTGGGGCGGGGCCCAGGAATCTGCATATGTAGGCAGCAGCCTGTCTGTGACCCACACAACGTGGCCCAGGCTCACACCTGGAGAAGCACAGCCCTGAGGATGAAACAGCCTCACCTATTACTTCTCTTGGGACCCCACAGGAAGACATTCCACAAAGCAGAGTGAATTCTAGGAAACAGGCTGCACACAACTGCTAACCCAGGGAGCATGGAGGCAGGGTATCAAATGTTAACCTCCCTCGTCTCAGAAATATTAGTGTGTCTGGCCTACAGGATGAGAAAGGAAACTCTGCAAAGGGACTGGGGAAGAGACAACTGGTGGGAAGTAAAGAGTGAGGGAGGGTGGGGAAAAGGAGGTGGTCCTCGACAAGAAACCGGGAATCTGCAGGTTTCAGAGCTCAAGGGGAAGCTGGTGCTGACGAGAGCCCAGAACTGTCCACAGGAGACCAGGTTCTCAGGTCCACTGGCCCCAGTGTGTAATAGTTTCCTCATCTGTGTGTTCGTGTATGAAGTCACTTCAGTTGTGTCAACCCTTGGCAAACCCATGGACTGTAGCCTGCCAGGCTCCTCTGTTCATGGGGTTCTCCAGGCAAGAATATTGGAGTGGGTCGCCATTTCCTTCTCCTGGGGATCTTCCCACCCCAGGAACTGAACCCATGTCTCTTACGTCTTCTGCATTGGCAGGTGGGTTTTTTTTTTTTTTTTTTTTTTTTTTAATCACTAGTGCCACCAGGGAAGCCCTAGTCACCTGTAAATGTTACAGTCAATCCTTCAACCAAGTGTTGCCATGGGGACCCAATGAGATTCTATTTCAAAAGTGAGACTGGTGAACACTGCACAAATGTTAGGTATGGTTATTAGTCTGGTTATTAGACTTGGCCAATTCCTTATTTTATAGATGAGAAAACAGGCCCAGAGAGGGCAGTTGACTTGCTCAAGATTGTACAGCTTGGAAATAATTATTGCTTTGTTTTAAAGAAGTTTCTCCAATTGTTTGGCCCCTGGCGGGATATTTAAAGGACTCCTTGAGTGACAGTCAAGGTAGCCCCAGAACCTAAAATGCTCCCTCAAATCCCTCTGCTGCTGCCCACGTGCTCCTCTGCTCACAGGCTCAGCAGTTCTCATTTGACTAAGTCCCAGGGGAAGACGAGTTCTGTGGAACTTATCTGGTGACCTTGGCGAGTGCTTCCCTTCCAATGTGACAGGAGATCAAATCTATTGGGTCCAAATGGTTTAAGACAGAGTATCCGAAAGGATAAAGAGCATCTGTTTTTCCTTCGGGGGAACTGTCCAGGTTTTATGATGTGATGACAACAATCTAGGAGTTCAGTCTTTTGGTTTTCACTTATTAGATTTGATTTGCTTTTCTTAAACTCAGGACTGGAGAGACTTCAGGGTCATAGAGTTTACTCAATTAAAAAAAATAAGTTCTACTGAAATATTTCAGCTTTTTTGTTATTCAGTTGCTCAGTTGTGACCCTGTGGCCTGCAGCACACCAGGCTTCCCTGTCCCTCACCATCTTCCAGAGATTGCTCAAACTCATGTCCATTGAGTTGGTGATGCCATCCAACTGTCTCATCTCTGTCATCCCCTTCTCCTGCCTTCCATCTTTCCCAGCATCAAGGTCTTTTCCAATGAGTTGGCTATTGGAAATAATTATTGCTTTGTTTTAAAGAAGTTTCTCCAATTGTTTGGCCCCTGGCGGGATATTTAAAGGGCTCCTTGAGTGACAGTCAGGGTAGCCCCAGAACCTAAAATGCTCCCTCAAATCCCTCTGCTGTCGCCCACGTGCTCCTCTGCTCACAGGCGCAGCAGTTCTCATTTGACTAAGTCCCAAGGGAAGACGAGTTCTGTGGAACTTATCTGGTGACCTTGGCAAGTGCTTCCCTTCCAATGTGACAGATCAAATCTACTGGGTCCAGATGGTTTAAGACAGTATCCGAAAGGATAAAGAGCATCTGTTTTTCCTTCAGGGGAACTGTCCAGGTTTTATGATGTGATGACAACAATCTAGGAGTTCAGTCTTTTGGTTTTCGCTTATTAGATTTGATTTGCTTTTCTTAAAGTCAGGACTGGAGAGACTTCAGGGTTATAGAGTTCACTCAATTAAAAAAAATAAGTTTTACTGAAATATTTCAGCTTTTTTGTTATTCAGTTGCTCAGTTGTGACCCTGTGGCCTGCAGCACGCCAGGCTTCCCTGTCCCTCACCATCTCCCAGAGATTGCTCAAACTCATGTCCATTGAGTTGGTGATGCCATCCAACTATCTCGTCTCTGTCATCCCCTTCTCCTGCCTTCCATCTTTCCCAGCATCAAGGTCTTTTCCAATGAGTTGGCTATTCACATCAGGTGGCCAAAGTATTGGCACTTCAGCTTCAGAATCAGTCCTTCCAATGAATATTCAGGATTGATTTCCTTTAGANTCTCTGTCATCCCCTTCTCCTGCCTTCCATCTTTCCCAGCATCAAGGTCTTTTCCAATGAGTTGGCTATTCACATCAGGTGGCCAAAGTATTGGCACTTCAGCTTCAGAATCAGTCCTTCCAATGAATATTCAGGATTGATTTCCTTTAGAATTGACTGGCTTGATCTCCCTGCTTGCTGTCCAAGGGACTCTCAAGAGTCTTCTCCAACACCACAGTTCAAAAGCACCAATTAATTCTGCAGTGCTCAGCCTTCCTTCTGGCCCAACTCTCACACCCACACATGACCACTGGAAAAACCATAGCTTTGACTGTATAGACCTTTGTTGGCAAAGTAATGTCTCCGCTTTTTCATACACTGTCTAGGCTTGTCATTCCTTCTCTTCCAAGGTTCAAGCGTCTTTTACTTTCAAGGCTGCAGTCACCATCTGCAGTGATTTTGGAGCCCTTAAAATCTGTCACTGTTTCCATTGTTTCCCCATCTATTTGCCATGAAGTGGTGGGACTGGATGCCATGATCTTCATTTTTTGCATGTTGAGTTTTAAGCCAACTTTTTCACTCTCCTCTTTCACCTTCATCAAGAAGCTCTTCACTTTCTGCCATAAGGGTAGTGTCATCTGCATATCTGAGGTTATTGATATTTCTCTCGGCAATCTTGATTCTAGCTTGTGCTTCATACAGCCCAGTACATTTCACTTCATGTACTCTGCATATAGGTTAAATAAGCAGGGTGACAATATACAGCCTTGATGTACTTCCTTTCCAGTTTGGAACCAGTCTGTTGTTCCATGTCCAGTTCTAACTGTTGCTTCTTAACTTGCATACAGGTTTTGCAGGAGGCAGGTAAGATGGTTTGGTGTTCCCATCTCTTTCAGAATTTTCCACAGTTTGTTGTAATCTACAAAGTTGAAGGCTTTAGCATAGTCAATAAAGCAGAAGTGGATGTTTTTCTGGAATTCTCTAGCTTTTTCTAGATGCAATGGATGTTGGCAATTTTATCTCTGGTTCCTCTGCCTTTTCTAAATCCAGCTCAAACATCTGCAAGTTCTTGTTTCATATACTGTTGAAGCCTGGATTGAAGGCTTGAAGGATTTTGAGCATTACTTTGCCATCATGTGAAATGAGTGCAATTGTGCAGTATTTTGAACATTCTTTGGCATTGCCCTTCTTTGGGATTGGAATGAAAACTGACTTTTCCAGTCCTGTGGCCACTGCTGAGTTTTCCAAATTTGCTGGCATATTGAGTGCAGCACTTTCACAGCATCATCTTTCAGGATTTGAAATAGCTCAATTGGAATTCCATCACCTCCACTACCTTTGTTTGTAGTGATGCTTCCTAAGGCCCACCTGACACATTTCAGGATGTCTGGCTATCAGTATAATAATACTTATTTCTTGTTTACTTAAGTGTAGAGTGGTGTTTCGCTGATAAATCCTCTTAACCTAAAATCAAAAGTAAGTCTTTTGGCAGAGCAGTGTACTAAAAAGACAGCCAATCAAACCAACAGTAGAGGGATTTCATTCTATAAGAAGTGAAAATAATAGATGTTAAGCATATTTAGAATCTTCAAAGAAAGGAAAGAAAAACATCCATTAGAAAACACAACTAGAAATATGAAGAAGAATATAGTTATTAAAAATTTGAATAATTCAATAAATAAGATAATTTTTAGTCTATACATAATTGAAGAGTAGATATACAATTCCTAAGATAGTATTGAATAATTCAATTGGAATAATTTTGTAACTTCTTTTCAATTACCAGCATTTACATTTCTCCATACCATTAAATATGACCATGTCAAAATGTTGTAAACTAGTTTTCCGTGTTTGGACAGTTAACTTTCTTATATTTATTCCATTACCATAAACAAATTTGTGAGAAATCTTGTTATTAAATCTTTGTCCAAATTTCCAATCACTTCTCTAGACTGCATTCCCAAAAGAGGAATTACTGAAGTATGAAACTGTCTAAGTCTTTTGGTTACAGCCAATAGCCAAATTGCTTCTCAAAGATCTTAAACCAATTTTTCACTCCCACCCATGTTTGAAGAAAATGTCTATTTTACCAAACACTTTTGAATACTAAGAATTATTCTTTATAATATTTGTCCATTTGGCAAAAAAAATGCTGCTTTCAATTTTTATTTGCCTTAGTCTGATTAGTAACAAAGTGAAACACCATCATGGAAGGAAAAATATGAAAACTTCTTTCCCTCACTTTTCTGAGTAAAGTAGGACATGATTTCCTGTAGAGGGGACACAGCACCTCACTACACGCCATGCTCCCAACTGGTTGCTTTTTGCCAGAAAGCATTTTTCTTCTACATTTTTTGTCAAAGGCATGATGTCTTCACTCTAGCCCTATAACATATGATTTAATTCTTGGGGCTGATATTAAGTTCTGAGTCTGTAGCGCCTGGATTTTCTCTGCTTGCTGTAGAGTGGGAACACTGCTTCCTCCACTGGGATGAGTCAGGAAAAGCAGCTGACACTCTGACAAGCCGTGGGGAAGGCAATGGGTCACGTGCCTGTGCTCCTCCCCGTGGCCCCCTGTGCCCTGGAGCCTGCATCCCCTCGCCCATTCGAGGATGGCAACCCCGTGCTTTCTGCAGCGTTTTCCCTTTCTCGGCTAGATTGTTCTTTCTCCAGATAGTGCCCAGTTTCTCCTTAATAGCAAAGCTTCTTGAAAGAGTTGCTTATACTCAGTCTCATTCCCCCCCTTTTTTTGGAACCTATTCCAATCAGATTTCTGTCCCTCCAAGCCCAGGGCTCACAGCAGCATTTGATGAAGGTGAGTTCCTTTCTTGAACCTCTGTCCTCTCTTGACTTCCTGAATCCCACCCTCTTCCGGTTTCTCACTCACTGTCTCCTTTTCAGTACCCTAAATTATTGGTATGCCCTGCTCTTTAAAAAAAAAAAAAATATATATATATATATTTATTTATTTATTTATTTGGCTCTGCCTGGTCTTAGTTGCGGCATGTGAGATCTTTAGTTGCAGCACGTGGGATCTAGTTCCCTGACTGAGGATCAAACCCAGGCCCCCTGCACTGGCAGTATGGAGTCTTAACCACTGGACCACAGGGGAAGTCCCTAGATTCTGCTCTTTTATGTGGCCTTTGCAAGTTGGGTTTAGCCTATCTTTTCTATCTAAACTAATAACTTCCTTGTTAAGTTAACTAGCTCATCTACAAGTGCATGTCTCCAGCCCCAACCTTGGCCCTGAACTGTGGTCCAGTAATTCCAGCTGCCAGTTACTATCTCCACTTGGATGTCAATCTGCATCTAAAATCTAACAAATCCAAAACTGGATTCACAGTTCCTAACTCCAAGCCAGCTGGTGTTCCTGTCTCAGTAAATGACCCCTCCCCCATTCCCCTCAGCACTATGGAGTACTCATCTATTCCTTCCTTTCCTACATGCCTGACATCTAACCCGCAAGCCAATCTTGTACTTATACTTCTACATTAGAAATAGATACAGAATCTCACTGCCCCTCCACAGGTCCCAGCCTAGCCAGAGGCACCATCACTGCTCACCTGGACCATGCTGACAGCCTTCTAACTCACCCTCTGTTCCACCATCGTTGCCTTAGAGTCTATTCTCTATTTGGCTGCCCTGGGGATCCTGTTCAAATGCAAGCTAGATGAGTACTCCCCTGCTCTCATCCCACTTAGAATAACCGCGAAGCCCTCCATAACCCCCACCATGACATGACCCCATGACCCATGTGCCCTCATCTCAGGCTCTCCCCTTGCTCACTCAGCTCCAGCCACACTGGCCTTCTCAGTGTCTCCTGAACAGGGCCGTTGCACTGACCATTCCCTCTGCCCAGAACATTCTTCTTCCAGAGATCTACCTGGCTAACTCGCTCACCTCCTTCCAGCTTTTACTCATCTCACATCTTCTTAATGAAGTCTACCCTGAGCATCCTGTCTTAAAGTTGAATCTCACCCACCCCAAACTACTGGTTCCCATTACCCTGATCTACCCTCTTCTTTCCATGACATGTATCATCTTCCAGTGTGCTATATAATGTGCTTTCTTATTGTTTCTTGTCTGCCTCCCCCAACACTAGAATTTAAGCTCCATGAGGGTAGAGACTTGTGTCAGTTTCATTCTTGAATGAATCTCAACACTAGAGCAGTGCTTGGACTGTAACAGTCAGTCCCTATTTAGTGAATGACTTAGCAAGCCCAAGCTTGCCCAATGGCTCAAGCAGTAAAGAATCTGCCTGCAATGCAGGAGACTTGGGGTCGAACCCTGGGTCAGGAAGATCCCCTGGAGAAGGGAATGGCTACCAACTCCAGTATTCTTGCCTGGAGAACCCCATGGACAGTGGAGCCTGGTGGGTTACAGTCCATGGGGTCGCAAAGAGTCAGACAAGACTGAGCAAGCATGCAGATTAGTGGGCTAGCCACATCAGCATCCCACAGAGGAATCCCCCGGCTTCAGTCAACCATTCCCAATGCCCAACTCAGTTCTAACCAGGGCCAGCATGAACCGAACCAGCTCCAGGCATTAATCAGGAGAAGGGGCTTCCATGGCCAGCTTAACTCACTTTCTGGCCTAGGAAAGTCACATCCCCTGTTCCAGATCCAGTCCCTCACTGCTCCGTGGAGATGTTCTCCTGTTCTCCCTGCCTTGAGACACACTGTAAGAGCAGTCACAGGGATATACACGTTTAAAGCCATTAAAATTGACCTCATCCACATTGGGCTTCCCTGGTGACTCAGATGGTAAAAAATCCACCTGCAATGCAGACGACCCAGGTTCAATTTCTGGGTCAGGAAGATCCCCTGGAGGAGGAAATGGCAAGCCACTCTAGTATTCTTGCCTAGAGAATCCCATGGACAGAGGAGCCTGGCAGGCCACAGTCTGTGGGGTCGCAAAGAGCTGGATACGACTGAGAGACTGACGCTCCACTTCATCCACGTTGTGCACTTTGTGTTTGGGAGAGAGGCTCGCAAGGTGCTGCTCCTGGGCCAGGAGAAGTAAACAGAGGCTCTGTCTTCCTGCGGATGTCTCTAGGTCTCTTTTTAATGAGACTGAATATGGCCTATCACCCCCACCCTAGTCTCACCCTTCTGGGGTTGAAATGACCTCATGCAAAACAGGGCAATTCAGTTGACCTAATATCATTCCAGCAAGTTCTAGCATCCTTTTAAACTGATAAACAAAATCTCATTGGATATTAAGTTTTCACCAGCTTTTCTTCTCTCCTCTTTAAGCTCTGGAAGGCTGGGACCTATTTTCTTCCTCTCATGTACAACCATGGGGCTCCACGAGCTGGTTACCGATTTGGTCAGCATTTGGGACCTTGAGTAGCTGCCCTCAGCCTGAGGGAAATGTGGAGGGAGCCAACAGTGTGCCTGCCTCAGGTGACAGGTTTCCCCTTGGGGTTACAATGGGTATTTATGAAACATTTCCCAGAGCAAAATGCTTGTGCAAATACATCCCAGGAAATCCCAACAAGATCCCAGTGGGGCAGATATTCTGAGCTCCATCTATTAGACAAACTAAGGGGCAGAGTCTGGAACAGAATACTCTGAGCTCCACCAGTCCTGCTCAGTATCCCAATTCTCGAAGCAGAGACACAGCCTCTGTTGGAAAACTTGAGCATGTTTTGCTCATTTTCAACACCGAACCTCTGCAGGAACTGCCTGGTCTTCAGGGCAAGCATCTGGAGACACCACACCCCTCAAACTGGGCTCATCCCTCAAGAGCTGGCCCAAAGTCCACCTTCTTCTGGAGGCTCTTCCTTCTGTCCCCAACCCAGAGTTAATTACACTGTGTTCCTGCCCATAGATTTGGCTGAACACATGCTGTCTTGCAACATCTCATACCATTGCTTTGTATGGGTGGGGGGGTTGGGGGAGGATTTGGTCCNAACTGGGCTCATCCCTCAAGAGCTGGCCCAAAGTCCACCTTCTTCTGGAGGCTCTTCCTTCTGTCCCCAACCCAGAGTTAATTACACTGTGTTCCTGCCCATAGATTTGGCTGAACACATGCTGTCTTGCAACATCTCATACCATTGCTTTGTATGGGTGGGGGGGTTGGGGGAGGATTTGGTCCTTAGGTCGTTATTTAACTTTTCGTGTATATATCTCTTCTCTCCCCAACATGCCTATCAGCTCTACGTAGGTATCACCTCCACTCATTCACTAGTACACTCAAGCTTTTCCTTTAAGAAATATTCTCTGCCATCCTCGCGATAAATAGATGGTCCACGATTGCTGCCCTCGCAGAACTCATATTCCTTCCTTATTCTTTCATAGTGATAGTGCTAGTCACTCAGTCGTGTCTGACTCTTTGTGGCCCCGTGGTCTGTCCGTGGAGTTCTTCAGGCAAGAATACTGGAGTGGGTTGCCATTTCCTACTCCAGGCAATCTTCCCAACCCACAGTTTGAACCCGAGCCTCCTGCATTGCAGGCAGAGTCTTCACCATCTGAGCTACCAGGGAAGCCCATTTATTCTTTATGTCCCTGCTCTGAGTCCCCATGGGACCTGCTATAATCCATCTGTAACCAGCAGGCAGGAGTTAAGAGTGACAGTCTCTGGCCAGAAAGTTCCAGCTGCGTGCGTCTCTTTTATCTGGTCATAGCCTAGTGAAGACTATTTTTAAGTAGAAAAGCAGGAAGGGCCACAGAGATGGGGCCTGAGCAGGGCTGCCTCTGGACGGCAAGCCTAGAAGAGAGTTCCTTCTGGGAGAGACTGGAAGTTCCAACCACAAAAGAGTCTGAGTTTGTGGGTTCTGAAGAGGCCTTTAGGCACACCAAAGGCACTCTCGTGGCCCAGATGGGGAAACTGAGGCACCCAGCAGGCTTGTGGCTGATCCAGTGCAGGACTCCCAGCACAGTGCTCTTTTGCTAGGGCCCCCTGAGGTATAATTTCCTGCGAAAGGGAAAGATTTATTTTCCCACTTAGCTATTGGAAGTCACTCTGGCACACTCTGGCAGGTAGAAAGAGGTGTGGGGAGACCAATTCACAACAGTGGCTTCCATTACCTTTAAATAGGCTGGAAAACACTTGTGCTCTGATTCTGAGCGTCTCCTCCATACCCAGCACTGGGCATGGTATAGGGGGCGGGCTGGCTGCACTCCAGGAAATCACACAGGATGATCAGCTGTTTGGCAGGTGTGGCCAGTGGGCCCCTTGATAGGAGCAAGGCCTGTGAGTGAGAGGGGCTGAGACTGACTGGAGTTCTGCCCTCCCTGGAAGCCCTCTGACCCTCTCTGAGGGTTCTGTGTAGGGTGGGTGGAGGTGTGTCTGCCCTGCCTACCAGATCATATGGTTGAGGACTAAATGAAGCACCATATGAGGAAGCACATGTCCTGGAACAGACACTCAGTTCATTTTCACTCGTTCAGAAGGCTGTTTTCATTACTCCCAACCACCTCCTTTGTTTCCCAAATCCCAGAAAAAGCATCCTGGCTAGTCTTTCTGAAGCAGGAATCGGTGAGTGCATGTGACCCCAGCTGCCTCCTCCAGGGGTCATGGTCCTGATGCTCCTGCTCATCCAGCCGCCCTCAGAATGGGTATTTGGGGCTCACCACTTGATGCCTGAAGCCAACTTGCTTCCTTTCCCTGGTCCTTACTTTTCTTACCTGTAGAAAGGGACTGCTCGTAAAATAGGGAAAAACAAATCTGACTCCATATTGGGTGTTTCTCTCACTTTAACCTTTGCGTTGTATTGCTTTTGCTATTAAAGGGATGTTGCCTGTAGCTTAAAGTATACATAACTGCCCATCTCTAGGAACCCTGTGGGCTTCCCTGGTGGCTCAGCGGTTAAAAAAAAAAAACTGCCTGTTAATGCAGAAGACGAGGGTTCAATCCCTGAATAGGGAAGATCCCATTGGAGAAGGAAATGGCTATCCACTCCAATATTCCTGCCTGGGAAATCGCATAGACAGAGGATCTTGGCAGGCCAGAGTCCATGGGGGTCAGAGTCAGACACAACTTAGCCAGTAAATAACAACAAGGAACTCTGCCAAGGAACATCTGAGCGTTAAGCTAAAATATCTTTGTTTAGCTCACAGGAAACCCCCTGACCAGACCCACCTGTGAATGGCTGCAGGCAAGAAGAAACAACACATTCCCTCTGGAGTTTGGCCAGAACCAGGAAATATAGGCAACAACTTACCACCTTCTTTTTACTTTACCTCCTTACCTCCCACTCTTTGTTCTATCTGAGAAAAAAACAACAAACAAACTAGCACCCAAACCTGGGCAGGATGGTTCTTTGTGACACTAGTCCACCATCTTCTTGTCTGCTGTCTTTCTGAATAAAATTGCTATTCTTGGCCCTAACAACTCATCTCTCTATTGATTGGCCCGTTGTGCAGTAAGCAGGATGAGCTTGGACTCAGTAACACCAGACACTCCTGTGAGGTTATGTGGCTCCACTGAGACCCTGCAAGTACACATTCCAGTGGGTCCCACTGGTTACATGCTCCTGATTTGCTTCCTTTTCCTTTCTGAAGGGGGCTGTTCTTCAGAGAGGGTGGGGAAGGACCTAGAGGCTGGGAGAGAACCTCTTGTCCTCAGCTACCGCACTCTCTTCCCACCCCTGTCTATACCCTCAGCACAGGAAATGGCTTCGCTGCTCCAGCCATCAGAAACACACGCAACAAGGGCCAGCTGCTGCTACCACCACCATTCCAGCCCAAGAGAGAGAAGACATGTGTGAGACACTCTCCTTTTACAAAAGAGGGCAATGGTGGGAGGGTTGCTGTGGGGACCCGGCTGTAGAAGACAAGCCACCTCCCTCCTCCCCACTCTGCTCCCACTTTTGAGTGTGGAGAAGTCTAAAGACATACAGAAGTTAGATCTGGACATAGTCTTGAAGGGGTTTCCCTGGTAGCTCAGCTGGTGAAGAATCTGTCTGGCAATGCAGGAGACCCCAGTTTGATTCCTGGATCGAGAAGTTCCCCAGGAGAATTTCCCCTAGAGAACTGAAGGGATACCCACTCCAGTATTCTTGGCCTTCCCTAGACTCAGATGGTAAAGAATCCACCTGCAATGTGTGAGACCAGGGTTCGATCCCTAGTCTGGTTGGGAAGAGCCCCTGGAGGAGGGCATGACAGTCCCTTCCAGTATTCTTGCCTGGAGAATCCCCATGGACAGAGGAGCCTGGTGGGCTACTGTCCATGGAGTTGCAAAGAGTCGGACACGACTGAGCGACTCAACACAGCACACACATAGCCTTGAAGATGATTTGTTCCATGACTTCCAAACACTTAAAATTAATTTTTACTTACTTGGGTAAATTTTTAACTGATTCACCTCCCTAAAATTGTGTATGCAGATTTTTTTCTATGAAAGATCTAGTGTAAACTTCTCTTTCTTTAAAAAATCATGCACCTCGTTGCCTGGCTGCCTCGGGCCTTAGCTGCGGCACACAGGATCTTCGTTGCGGTGCACAGACTCTCTAGTTGTGGCACATGCACTTAGCTGCTCCATGGCATGTGGGATCTTAGTTCCCCGGCCAGGGATCAAACCCACGTGCCCTGCATTGCACGGCACATTCTCAACCACGAGAATATCAAGGAAGGACCGACCTTTCTTTTCTAGATGGGGAAACAGAGTCCTTGGAGTGGATGTGGCCTTTTGGCAGCCACTCAGGAGTTGGTGGACATGGAACTAGAGTCCCAGTCCCCTAACGCACTCTTCCCACCAGGCTCCACGCTAAGGGGGTGATTACAAACCCCGAGGCTGGGCTCTGTATCTCAGACACAGGCAGGAAGAAGGCAGGGTGGAGCGCGTGTGGCCTAAGTGCGAAAAGAATCCAGGCTCATCCAGGACCTCGGTAAATTTATGTCTTAATCCCATTTCCTAAGAATTGCTTCTTGGAACAAGATCAGTATTTATAACTCAAACTTTTGTTGGAGGAAATTAAAACATTATTTTTGCCTTTTGTTTTTGAGAGGTGCCAAAAACCATTAGGCTTTGGGAATGCTAGAGGAAGGAAATGTGGGCCTCAAACATCAGGCCTTGAAGGATGTCTGTCTCTGGTTCCTACTGTGAGTCGTGGCTTGAGACCTTCTGCAGAGTAGATTTGCCTGGCCTCCCCGGATTTCTCCACCTTGCCTTGCCTTTCTTTTCTTCCCTCCCTCTCCTTCCTTTAACCCTATCTAGTTTGCACCCACAGAAATCACAGCATCCATGACAAAGCCTTATTTTAGGGCAGCAGCCCCAGCCTGTCCCCGGGACACTGGTTCCGCTAGAGAAGTGGAGTCTCTGGCAAGTCAGTGCACATCGGTGTATTGCAGGCTCCATCTGGACTGAACATGTCCTGGTCAGGTGACAAGAAGTCATTGCCTCTCTCCAGGCTTTGTGTTCACCTGAACCTATGCCTCGGATCCTTGAGATGAAGAGGGCTCAGGGCCACGGCAGCATGACATAGTTTGGAAAATCTCTGGACAGACTCAGGACCCTAGTTTTAGCATCAAGGATGTGATAGCTCTCCTCCTTATATCTCCACCTGGTGAAATCCTACCCCACCTCAAGGGCTACCACAAATGTTCCCCTCCCCAGCCCACTCCTCCCCAAGAGAAGAGCTTACTTGGTTCTCTCCTCCAGTTCTCACCGAACTTTACTTTTGTTCTGTCAACACACAATGTTGAATGGTACATTTTGGTATGTGTGTGTGTGTGTGTGTGTGTGTGTGTGTGTGTGTGTGTGTGTGAGAGAGAGAGAGAGAGCTCTGTAATCAGATGTCATGTGTACATACACAAACAAATACCACTAACTGTGTCACCTATGAAAAGTAAGACCTTTCTGTTACTGAAGGAGAAGAATTTCATGGGAATTTAATACCACAATAATTTATTAACAAATTAATTTACGTCATATATTGCTCTTACTGACTTACCGGGAAAGAACAATAACTACCCTGATGCATCCCACCCAATGGAAGTTAACTCAGTCTTCTTCCTATGGTCAGTAAGCATTCTCCAGTCCCTTAAGAAGCAATAAACAATTCTTCCTGTTTCTGGGTCTGAGAGGAAGTTGAGTGTGCTGGGAGGGATCCCTGGTGTGAGAATGGGCTGCCCTTCTATAACCTCTAAACAGGACTCTTATGTTTAGCTGGAAGCAGTTACACCAGATTACCCTGGAGGGGAGGAGAATGGGTCTGGGGAAGGCAATGGCACCCCACCCCAGTACTCTTGCCTGGAAAATACAATGGACGGAGTAGCCTGGTGGGCTGCAGTCCATGGGGTCGCTAACAGTCGGACAGACTGAGCGACTTCACTTTCACTTTTCTCTTTCATGCATTGGAGAAGGAAATGGCAACCCACTCCAGTATTCTTGCCTGGAGAATCCCAGGGATGGGGGAGCCTGGTGGGCTGCCGTCTATGGGGTCACACAGAGTCGGACACGACTGAAGTGACTTAGCAGCAGCAGCAGCTCTAACACAGAGGTAAATGTGTTTTTAGGTGAAGAGCATTTGTCTTTAGAAAGAGTACACCACACAGCACAGATCACTAAACACAATGTCTTCCTGAAATGACACAGCTGACTCATTTCCACACTGGCATTGATAGAGACATCTTTTAAACATCTGGGACCCAGGGTGATGTGGGGGGTGCTATCGTTCCCCAGTGGGGATTCCAAGCTCCCTGCACAGAGGACCAGGAAGGCCAGGCCTGCATCTTGTGTCACCAGGAGCAACAGCTACCATGGCAACTGGAGGCTGCAAAACCCCCTTTTAAGAATGCTAAGTCCCTAGAGGGCCTTTTGTAAACCCAGGGGAGAGGAAAAAGCAAGGATATGACTATATAAGGATATGAGGATATGACTATACAGGATGCACTCCTCCTACTTAAGGAGAGTCCAAAATAATTCCATTTCCTTTTAATAAAAGCAAACCATGCATGTAGTGAAAACTGCAAAAGCACAAGAGAATAGGCAAGGAGAGGAACATCCCTCCCACCTCAGCTGCTGGTCTCACTTCCCACAGGTGATGCTATGAGTGGTGTTGGTGGTATACACATGACAGCTGCCACACACACGCACACACACACACCTGTGCGCCAGAATGTACTGTTCTGTACTTTGCCTTCTGTCATCTGCTTTGAAGATTGTTCTACGTCAGCTCATTCTGTGCCACTTGTTCTTTTTAGTGACTGAAATTTCTGGTCCCCTTTCAATGGATTCAACCTGACTTAGACACCATCAGGAGTGTGACATTAATTGCAGCTGAGTGCCATGGTACAACTTCATTCCTATACTTATGTAGGTATTTAATATTCCATGCATTACCAAGACTTGTATCTGCATCTCTATCCCTCCTAAGAAGTGAGCCCACCAACAGCAAGAGCTGAGATGGAAAGTGGTTTAGCAATGGCCCAGGAATGTGGGGCCGGGGGTGGGTAGGGACAACTGTAAAGCAGACTCAGAGAGAGCTCCTTTGCAGTGATACCAAAGCTCCGTATCGCAATTGTCATGATGGGCCTGACATCATGACATGTAGTTCTGTGTATCACAGAACATGCACACACCCCTACATACACATCATGAACACACATGGATGAACTTGTACATGTGAACACTGTGTGGCTGTGCCTATGTGTTTCTTCGATTTAATATTGCACTGTGGTTTTTAGTCCAGATATTGCCACTGGGGAAAGCTGTGTGAAGGGCACATGGGGCCTTTCTGTACCATATTTGCAACTTCCCGTGAATCTATAATTATTTCAAGGTGAAAAGCCAAAAGGCTGGGGTCTGTGACATCCTGGCATTCTATTCTCAGGTTCTGGTACAAGCCCTGGCACAGAGAGGCACTGAAGGAATAGACAGTCTCTCCTTTCTGGGCCTCTGTACAGTGAGGCCCCTGAACTAAATGATCCTCACGTTTCCAGTCTCCGTGTCCTGTTCTGTGCAGGCAGCATATAGTCCTGCCTTGGGATCGGTCAACAGAGCCTTTCTAAGCACTGACATGCCCCCTGCCCTCCCTCTCACACCACAGCCCTCTTGGGTAGAGACCCTGTACATGTCCAGAAGAACACAGCGTGACTAAAACAGAAGGTGTAGCACTTCTTGAAAACTGAGATTCCTGAATACCTCTGACATGAGCAGTAGAAGAATGTGTCAGATGTGTGTAGCTAAGCCTGTTTTGCTCTATCGGCTGAAAACACACAGCCAAGTAAAAGAATTGTGTGATAATTAAGTCTAGAGTCTCTGGGCTCTCAGGCTCACCTTCCTCCAAATGAGGTTGCCTTTCCATCACCTCTATCAGCTGAGCTGGACTGGCTGGGATTTAAGACGCTGGCATGTCATGGACAGTGTTGGTGCTGCACTCTGACCACCTGGCATCATTCCCGGGCCCCTGCCCTCCTCCCACGGTAGACCCTCACCTCTCCCGGGGGAAACTGCCCTCGGCTGCTGGAGTGGCCCCATGCTAAAGTGAAGAATTCAGGGCATTCCTGGAAGTAGGTGTCCTCCTCCTCTTCTCCCAGTGAGTGGTGGGCACCACCATGAGAGCCCAGCCCAGTCTAGGACATCTGAAGTGTTCTTCACACTCCAGGCTACCCTGTGGGATTGGCAGAGGCTTCCCTCATAGGCCTTTATCAGAAGGTCCCCAGGCTTTGTCCTGCTTCCCCATCCCCTTACCTGTGTCCCCTGGGAACTTAATACAAATTCATGCCTCACTATCTGCTTTGGGACAGTCCATCTGAGCAGTGCCATCCCTCAACAGTTCTAGCCATTGAGACCTGTCTCAGTGCTGCTCCTAAAGGAGGAGAAGGCAATGGCACCCCACTCCAGTACTCTTGCCTGGAAAATCCCATGGACAGAGGAGCCTGGTGGGCTGCAGTCCATGGGGTCGCTGAGAGTTGGACACGACTCAGTGACTTCACTTTCACTTTTCACTTTCATGCATTGGAGAAGGAAATGGCAACCCACTCCGGTGTTCTTGCCTGGAGAATCCCAGGGACAGGGGAGCCTGGTAGGCTGCCGTCTACGGGGTTGCACAGAGTCAGACACGACTGAAGCGACTTAGCAGCAGCAGCAGCAGCTCCTAAAGGAAGGGAGGTTGTCCCTCCCGGGCTGAAGTTTGGTGAGGAAAAGATGGTTAGAGGAGCTGAAAACAAGGCCTAAGAAGAAAGAAGTAGTGTTATCTATCAAAGCTGACATCAACTGCAAGTTTAACTTGCTACTGACCAACTATGACCCAGTAAGAGATCCGGGACGCTCTAGAGGACCTAGGAAGAGAAACCACAGTTTGCCTCCCTTCATGAAGCTGGCCTGTCAACCTTTGCCCCCCCATTCTCCATTTTATCTTCCACTTCCCTCCCTGCCACCCCCAGCTCTAGGCACCAGGGCTGTCTTCAGACTCCACGATTTAAAAAGTGCTATTAAGGCAAGAGTGCATGCAATAAACTGCAAATATTTCAAATGTGCCATTTGACATGTTTTGACCTGTATGTATATCCATGAAACTGTCATCACAGTGAAGACGGCGAACATACTCATCACCCCCCAAAGTGCCCAGTGGCGGTGACTCTTAAATCAGTGTCAGGAAGCCACGGCAAAGTGGGAGCAGCCTCAGTGAGTGTGCGGGGACACGGGCCCCAGGTGGCACCCTGGCCACACTGCTCCTGAGGGTGAATTTGCTGTGCTCTAGCCACCAGTTTCCTCTGGTGTGTGATGATCCTTACGTCAGTTTTCTAACTTCTCTATTGATTCTGTTAATGTACCAAGAGTCTTCTGATCAGTGTCACTTAAGTTACCCAGAGCTGGTATCTGTTGCTCATAACCTAAAACCTCCTTGACTGACAGATGGTGGGGGTAGAGGGTGATTGTAAACAGGTCACTGGACGAGCGTTCTAGGCAGGGGCTGCCCTAGGGCCTTTCAAACCCATCAAGACAGGATGCCCCAGAAGGTTGCCTCCCACCTAGTACCCAGCTCCTCTTTGGGCCTTTTAAAGCTCTCAAGAGGGACCACTTAGGACCAGAACCAGATACAAAGCTCAGTTCTCCCAACTGACCTCTGCTCTCACATGGGAGCTTCTGGGGACAACAGACTACCCTGCCCCTGCCTGCTAATGTAATATGAAGACAGCTACTCAGTAATGATTGAGGCAGATCAGAGGGGAAGTTGGGAGTACAGCCTTTCAGATTGCCATGCCTGATTTCTTACTCCTGGCTTTGTTATTTTAATTGTATGTACTCATTGTATGGCCTCCATTTCCTCATCTGCAAAATATAATAAAACCCACCTCAACTGCCTGGAGAATTCCATGGACAGAGAAATCCAGTCCATGGGGTTGCAGAGTCGGACAAGTCTGAGCGACTAACGCACACACACACACAGACTGTGCTGAGGTTTAATGAGATGATCCATGCACAGTGAGTGTTTGGATGTGTGCCTGATTGTAACAAATGTACCTGTTGCTTTGGCAGGTAGGGTAAGACATGAAGAAACAGAAACAACTTTCACAAGGGAAGAAGTGTATAATACTCACAGATCCCTAGAAACAGGAAGTCTACACAGGGAAATACCAGGGCCCAGTCAGAAGGCAGAGACAGCAGAGGAAACTGGGTAAGAACCTTTATTGCAGCTTCCATGGGAAAGATGGGTAAGGAAGGGTATGCAGGCTTAGGACTGATTTTTAAAATAATTCTAGCAGGCTCTGGGGCACAGGGGCTATCCTGAGCTGTCTGGTACCTGACCCTGGAATGATTAGGGCTGGAGAATAGAGGCAGCAATCCCTCAGGCACCAAAGGGCAACATGAGGACATCTGTGAGGCCAGGGAGGCTGTTAGCACTGAGAGTCAGCACCCGAGTCTCAGCTCTCTTTGTGGATCTGGAACCATAGCGGGGGCCCTGGTCTAGATACCGAAGCAGCACAAGTCAAAGGTCCTGCAAGGGTGTGTAAGAGGGGAAAAGAAGCTGGCCGTGTGTGCGCATACGCGTGTGTGTGTGCGTATGCCTCTGTGTGTTAAGAGGTGGTAGGTGGGCAGGAAGCTTTGGAAGCAGTTGAATTATACCATCAAGAACACATTTTTAAATCCTTCCCCCACTGTATTTGCCTGAAGAAAATGTCTGATTTGTACATTCTGCAGGACCCCACACATGGGCATTATTGGTCAACAGCAAACTTAGCTGATAATGATCTGCGTCTTTATTTCCTGGGGTTTCTCTTGTCTTGATGGAGGCTTACCACCTTAACTAAAACAGATGTGCTCTTTCTCTGTTCTTCCCGGGAGCCTCACTTCCCCACGTCATCAAGCAGGCTGCCGCGGGCCAACAGGGGCTTGCCCGGACCTGCCTTTTATCACCATTCATCTGGACTGGGACAGAGCTTTCAGGCTCAGGTAAAACCACTGCTTACATCCTCACTGATTGTGCAAAATCAGTGAAGGGGTCTTGAAGCCAAATAGAAAATGAGAAGTGAAATATTTCCTGCATATCAGGAAACAAGAATGTTACAGTCATTGGTGATTCCAATCCTCCACCAAGAGCTGGTGAGCCCTGAGAAAAATCAGGATATGAAAACACAGGATACTGGCCCCGGATAGTTGAGAAATCAAAGGAACCGTTTCAGTGAGCCCAGACTCGCGTCTTCCCACACATTCGAAAAGTGCTAAATTCCTTAACTTGGGATGTCTAGTTTTCTTCAATTAACAGTAATCTTTTGATGTTCTGACTACTTGCCCTTTGTTGCAAAACTGCTTTATATCCTGACTCCGTCCCTCACCTCCTGGAGCAGCTTCTCAGATCTATTGGAGACACTGTCCCTCAGGGTACAGTCGCCATTTTGCCCCAGATAAAACTTAATTCACAGCTCTCATGTTCTGTACTTTTTAAATTTAACAGAAGTGAAAGGACCCCCTTTTGGCCTCTTGAGGCTGAACTGTCCCGACTATAAGGAGACTAGGACTTTCTCAGTTTAGCACTGAATGTTTTGTGCCCTGCAAAACCCCTGGCCCCAAGCAACCTGGGTCAGTTGGTCCCCTTCCCTGGACACTGGTAGTGCTTGCCCTCCAACCTTCTGCATGGGGCTTCTGCGGGTGACTGGCGGGGAGCAGAGCCTCCTGTAGGGCCTGCTGGGACTATACCAGGTGTCCCAGGCACAAGGCCTACTCACAGCACCCCGTCTGTTAGCTCTTGGTTCCAACAGCAGGTTTTATTTCTCAGAAGTCTGGGTTAGATCCCACCAGCTGGAGAGACTGAAAGGGCCACCAAGAGACCAGAAGATCATCCGGGTGGAACGACATGATGTCAGTAAGAAAACAAACTGAATGAGGTTCTGTTGAAAGGCGAGATCTTGGCTTGAGACAAGCAATGTGACAGGATGCTCCAGGAGACAGGAGGCTTGTACGTGTGTAATAAAGGAAGACAGGAACAGACTCCCTCCCCGCAATGGCTAGGAGCTCGTCAGACAGCTGCATGCTCAGGCAGTGGTCCATGAGCCAAGACTGCCAAGTAACACTTACCAGCAGACACAGGACATTGCTAAAGTAAGATGGGAATGCTGGAAAGACTCTGGTTCCTGTAGAAAAATGAAAATGTCAGTTAAGAATTTGAAAGCAAGGGGACAAGGATAAGGAAGATGGGTCCAAAAGGGATTCAGAAGCAAGTGAGGAAAGCCCAGCCTGGTTTGATCTAAGTGAGCAGAGGAGCAGGAAGAGAGAACAATGAGAAGATAAGGCCCTGAGTCTTGGAGAGGGACGTCCCCACAAAGGGGAGGGGAGACTCACCAAGAACCAGACGCCCACCTGACTGAAGCATAGCCCCAGTATAAAACTTTACAGTTAGCAAACACCTCCACTAGCACGTGGTTATTTGATCTGATCTTCACAGTGACCTTGTGATGCATCAGAGCAGTGGTCACCCCACTTTACAGGGTCAAGAGATGTACCCCCATAGCAGCAGCAATAAGCCTTCTGAGAACTCACATGCAGACAGATGAGGTGGAGAGGTCACCAGTCACCTTGGCCACCAGCATGTCGGCTCACATCTTACATTACACTGTGATGAAGGCTGGTCCAAACTGCCCGGATTTTCCATCCTCTTCTGCAGGTCTCAAAAATCCACCCTGTGCTGTCCTTATCCCTAAAGTAAAAACATAATCACTTGAAGCATGCATAGCTCAGGTTTGTGGAGGAATAGGGAATAGTTGGAAGAAAATGGAAAGCAAGAGGCTCACTTCAGCCAAAAAAGTCAATAAGGGTCTGGAAGCCAAGCAGAGGACACGCTCTCGGCCTTCATGTCAGCAGATATCTACAAATTAACTGGAAGCTGGCTATGAGACCGACCCTGTTCAGACACAGAAATGAGTGAGACACATGTCATAACTGTGAGAATCTTCCTGTTTAGAGGGGAGGCAGACCCAAAATGGATGAAGAGCAATAATCGTGGCTGAGATGACATCTATTGTCTGCTGAGTGTGAACCCATACTGGCTCAATGCTTGGTGTCGTCTCACTTACCTGCCTCTACAACTTTGTGGGACAGCAGTGTGATCGGATGAAACTGTGCGTGTGAGGCGCTGGGCCTGGACAACAGTGAGCAGATGATAAATGCTAGCTGTGGTTTAAAATAACGAACATCCCTGTTTTAGAGGAGAGAGAAATGAGGCTTACAGGGGTTAAAGTGATAGGCCCAGGATCCCACACTCTGTGTTGTTTGATTCCTTAATCTTGACCATTGATCCCAGTAGTTCCTTTTTGAAAACTTTTTATTTTATATTGGAATATAGTTATTAACAGTGTGTTAGTTTCAGGCGGACAGCAAAGTGATTCAGTTAGGCATATACATGTATCTATTCTTTTTCAAGTTCTTTTCCCATTTAGGTTGTTACATGATACTGAGCAGAGACCTGCTATACAGTAGGTCCTTGTTGGTTATCTATTTTTAAATATAGCAGTCCTGGTATCAGTGATTCTTAAGTTTGCTTGTAAAAGACACAGCTTCTTGGGCCTTCCTGCTGGAGGTTTAGATTTTGTCAGGTTGATGGTGGCAGGGAGGTCATGATGACAAGAAGAAATAACTGGTGTTTAAGAGCCAGAGCTTTGGTCTGAGAACAAACTCTGCTCCTTACTAGCTTTGTGACCTTGCTTAATCTCACCAAGACTCAGTTTCTTGGTCTGTAAAATGGGGTCTGTAATACAGGAGTCTGTAATGTTATCCATTATGCTAATATACACTCAAGGCACTTTAATAAAATGGTTAAGAGCATGAACTCCAGAGTCAAACTGCTCAAATCCAAATCTGGCTCCACCACTTTACCACCATCTCTGTTGTTTATTCCCTAAGTTGTGTCTGATTCTTCTGCAACACCAGGGACTGTAGCCTGCCAGGCTCCTCTGTCCATGGGATTTCCCGGGCAAGAATACTGGAGAGGGTTGCCATTCCCTTCTCCAGGGGATCTTCCCAACCCAGGGACTGAACCCACATCTCCTGCACTGCGGGCAGATTCTTTACCACTGAGCCACCAGGGAAGCCCACCTTGTGCTTCTCTGTGCCTCAGTTTCTTCATCTGTGAGATCAAAGTGGTATTATTATCTCTTCAAGGGGCTGTTCAGTTTTTAAGCATTCATACTTGTGAAGTTTAGAACAGGGCCCGGTGAGCAGGAAGGACTCATTCAGTGTAAGCTGCTATCGTTAATATTGTTTTCACCATCATCACCATCCTGGCAAGAGGAAAGAGACTTTAATTAAGGCAGTGGTAGTAGGGACTAGATAAGAAAGAACATGGGCACAGAATTCAAAAGATGAGCTTCAAGGAGCAGCAAGAATAAGAAAAGGAGAATGTGCTGACCTTCATTCCCAAACTGGTGGTGAGGCAATGGGTGGACTTGGGGCAGTCCTGGTCGTGCCACTGGCTTGCAGGGTGATCCTGAGCAAAGGCTCTCCTCTCATGATGTCTTGTCTTATCATCTGTAAAATGAGGGGCTAGAGTCAGCCTAGCTTTTAGATCTCCTCCAATTTTAACACATTGAGAGTCTAGGAGATTTCATGCTGATGTTTTTTAAAAACAACCTTGTGGGCTGGTGGGTTAGGGTATCCTATGTTCCCAAGTTGTCATATTTTAGGCCTTCTGAAGGTTTCATTGATTTTCAGCACTATATGGGCACAGATCTATGAAGCTTGGCCAGGGAAAGCTATTTTGTGCCTGAAAGTGAAGCCCAGAGGCTACTGGTTGACATATCCCCCATGTCCCATTTAGGTGACCCAGACCAGAAAGCTCATCTGACAACCCCTGCCTTCTTTAAGAAACATCAGTGACCTCTGGGAAGTATGTAAGAAATATGGCCCTGTCCTCATCTCCTGCCACCTACATGGGGATCAAGTACTGAGGGTTGAGGAATCCCAGTCAATGGGAACTGGCCACCAAGGTTAGTTGCCTGCTCAGCTCACTCCTGCAGAGTAAGGATGGGAGGAACCCCAACCCACTCTAGCAGAGACAAATCCAGAAGCCTGCCTCCAGACTCCTAGCCATTCCTTCAAAGCAAGAGCAGAGATGTCCATAGCAGCCAGGATATTTGGCAATAACCTCTTCTTTTGCCCCTGAGTGGGTTAATTTAGTATTAGATTTCCAGCTGACATTGAAATGGTGAAGTCTCTCACTCCTGCTAAAGTTAGTGATACAAATGGGAGACCAAGCCCTCCCCAAGACTCATGGAACATGCTCCACAGAGAAGGAGTCTTTCCACAGTGGCAGAGGTACTCTGCCTAAAAGAATTATATATTAAAAAAAAAACAACCCTGCTCTTCTCAAGTGCACGGAGAACACTCACTAAATTAGACGCTAAATCAGTTCACAAAAAAGTCTCAGTAAATTTTAAAAGATTGAGATCAAAATATTATCTCCAAACATAATAGAAAAAAAAAAAAAGAAATCAGTAACAGAAGTAAAACTGGAAAATTTACAAATATGAGGAAATTAATACTATGCACTTTCAAACAACCAATGGATCAAAGAAGAAATTACAAGGGAAGTTAAAAATACTTAGAGACAAATGAAAATGAAAACATAATATACAAAAATGGAAACTAGATGGCGGAGGAGTAGGTGGACGTGGAGTACATCACTCTCCACTGATATATCAGGAATACACCTTCAGACACAGAAGCACACGCAGAACACCAGCTGAGAGGGGACAGGTGTTCCTGACCAGTAGAAAGAATATATAGAACCATGTAAAACTCGGTAGGATGAAGGAATTGGGGGAAAAACCGGAGTGCTAGTAGGACTGGATGTGCCCTGGGTGGGTGGGGGAACTGAAGCAGGGGCCTGATCCCCACGTGGGGCAACTGTCAGAGGAGAAACATTCAAGGCTGAGGGTGAGACAGCTGATCTGTGGCAGCCTAAATGGAATGAGACTCAGACAGTCCTTGCTGCAGTCATTCATACCCTGGACAGGGACACAGGTCCCCTAGAAGGTGCAGCGGCTGGGAGCTGGAGTTTAGGGATTGTGGAGCAATCTCAAGGCAAGCGCTGCTCTTGCCTGAGGAGAGACTGATTGAGGGGATGTGAGGGAGGAGACTGCAGTAGGCTCTGCCAGGCAGCCATGAAGCAAGGTGACACTGCTGAGTCGCAAGAAGCGGTGGAGCCATCCCCACAGCCTCTCTCTCCCCACACGCCACCACTGGCAGCTGAACAGCAGAGAGGCTGGTCTGTCAAACACCTGACGGGCTGAACTACAGAGTAGGACCCCACCAAGGGTGCTCTTTTAAGTGACTGATGTGCGGAACTACAGAGTAGGACCCCAGCCATGGGGGCCCCTCTATGTGCCTGACTCCAAACAACAGAGAAGGATCCCAGGCAAGGGAGCCTTCTAAGTGCCTGAATGGGCAGAGCTACGGAGAAAGACTGGCCAAAGAGGCCTTCTGATCACCGGCTACAAGAGGCTTAAAAAAAAAAAGACTCTGATAGGGCCACAACTCCTGGGGCAGAGGCAACTATGTCCCTGCACAATGGGCGCTGCCAGGGTCCCCACAAGCCAAGCAAGTGCACCACCTTCATGCTCAACCCTCATGGGGCAGAGCTGCCACAGGCAAAAATGTCTTGCATCTATGCATGCAGGGTCACTGGGGTCGTCCCGACTCTTTGCAATCCTGTGGACTGTTGCCTGCCAGGCTTCTCTGTCAGGGGGGTTCTCCAGGCAAGAATACTGGAGCGTATCGGCCAATACTAGTTGCATACCCTTCTAGAGCACTGTATTTCCTGCTGCCCTAGCCACCAACTCCCCGGAGTACCTGGTGCTGCCAGAACCCCTGCGACCCAAGCAGCTGCACCACCTCCACGCTTGGCCCTCACAGGGGCAAACCCAAGCCCTCCAGGGCAGCCTCAGGAGCAAACCCCAGTGGATGACCCACATGCAGAGGTGGAAACAAAACCACAGTTGAAACCCAGGGGCAATGTGGCTAAGGAAGAAGACCCAAATCCTTCCCACCAGCTGTA
>SJYX01018656.1:0-19650 GCA_006410675.1 Oreotragus oreotragus
GACTTTGCAACTGAACACCACCACCAGCTGTTCTGTCTACCTGGAGGCTTCTTCCTCCCATTTGGAGAAAGAGCTCTACTTGTCGTTTAAATACAAGCTTTCCTAAGGATGCTTTCTCTAGCTACCCAGTTCAGAGTTCCCACACTGGTACTTCCCACTGTGGCTGTCCTCATAATTTTCTTCAATAGCTTATCTCCCCGCTTTGTAGACATGTATTTACTTCGTTGCTGTTTCCCCCACTCAAATGGAAACATCATGAGGGAAGAATCTTTGCTGCCATATTCCTGGAAGCAAGAACAGCTTCACGCATAAAAGGTGCTCAATTAATATGCAAGGAAACAACCTGTTTTCCAAGTACTTTCTGATTGAGGACCCTGTTCGCTCTGTTGAGAGAACAGGGAAAGAACAACTACTGTATCATTTTAAAATCTGACTTCAGAATTAGGTGGTTTGGATTAACATCCCAACTCTATACTTGCCAGTAAGTAATTTAATTCTTTGCATGAATGCAGGCATGCATACTCAGTTGTGTCCGACTCTTTGCAAAACCATGGCCTGTAGCTCGCCAGGCTCCTCTGTCCATGGGATTTTCAGGCAAGTATACTGGACTGGGTTGCCATTTCCTCCTCCAGGGGATCTTCCCAACCCAGGGACTGAACTCACATCTCCTGCTTCTCCTGCACTCGCTGGTGGATTCTTTACCATTGTGCCACCTGGGAATCCCAATTTAATTCTCTAGGTCTTGGTTATTATATTGGAAAACACAAAAAAATGACTTAGCTTACAAAGATCAAATGAGGTAAAGGATATAAAGGCATTTGAAAAACTCTAAAATGCTATATAAATCTTATCATTTCAATAAACTGGTACATAAATAAGGAATAAAAAATCAAACACTGAATTAAATTTGACATTCCAATAATAATTTAAATAATAATCACATGTAAAATACCCAGAGCCTTTACTTTACCTTTTTATAACTGGATATTCTCTGACATATGCGCTCAATTTTTTCACTACAAATGGCACTGAATTTACTTTGAAGGTCAGTAGGAATCACTTCATTCAAAGAGCTAAGGCTGGTGCAGTTTTGTATGAAATGATCATCGCTTTTAGCCAGGGCTTCAAGAATCTGTAGACACACACACACACACAAAACAGAACAAGAAAATAAAAGCTTCAAAATCAGCCAAATAAAATGTTCACAATTCCACAACATAGGGTGTTTTTTCCCCGTGTACTTTTTTTAGCTGCCTGGGATTTCTGTGTTCAATAAACCCTGGCAGTGAAGGGATGGACTTGTGTGTCTGGCATCTCCTGTTTTCCCTTCTGCTGGCTATAAAAGGCTGCCCGAGGGAGGTGAGGGGACTTCAAAGACACCCTGCTGAATAAATCAGTACACTCTGATGTGGGAACACACTGCCCATATTTTAGTCAGAGTTATTCAGAACATTTTTTTTCCCCTCAACTTGGTAATAGAACAACAAAAACTAAGGAAAACCATATCCTTTCTTGCTATTGAGAGCCTGGTACAGAGAGTGCATTTATAATAACAAATGTTCGAAGAAGGATGGAATAAATGAGACTTTCTCTTGCCAAAGTTAAAAAACAACGTTGCTTCCAGTGTCTGAACTCTGTCTGATAAAAGCAGCAGATAAAGCTGCTCAATTAGTAAAGGTGATGTGCTCAATTAGTAAATCTTTGGCTATCTGAATTGATTATAAGGCAGCATGTGTGTGTGTACATCATGAGAATCTCCAATGAACAGAGAATTAATTATGGGCATTATTTATATGTGGGCTTCCCAGGTGGTGCTAGTGGTAAAGAACCTGCCTGCCAATGCAGAAGACGGAATAAATGCAGGCGCAGTCCCTGGGTTGGGAAGATCTCCTGGAGAAGGGAATGGTAACCTACTTCAGTATTCTTGCCTGGAGAATTCCATGGACAGAGGAGCCTGGTGGGCTACGGTCCACAGGGTCACAAAGAGCTGGACAGGACTGAAGCAACTTAGCACGGATATTATGTATATGTAGCATTTATGACTGTTCAAGGATCACAATGACTGATACAACTTTGCATGAGATTTTTATAATATAGTGTGAGATAGACAATGTATAGATGCTGTTTATTTGAGCTCCCTCGTCACCTCCATTTCCCTGTCTTGCAGAATATGGAGTTTGAGTTTTTGGTTTAATCACTAGTCTAAAAATCAGAGCTCACTTTATCATTAGTAGCGCGGTCTTGGTTAAATTTCTTACTTTCTTTGACTTTCTTCATGTGTAAAATAGAAATACATACAGTATTAAGTTGTACAGTTGTCATATATAAAATAATCCATGTAATCTTGTAAATTTCAAAGAGTTAGAAAATGAGATAAAATAATTACAATAAACTGGTCCCAAACTCTTCTATAGATCTTCTCAGTAGTATAATGTATTAATAGTTGGGAATGGGTTGAATTTTAAAACTATAGATTCTCTATCAATAGATACATATAGTGGTACAATGTCATCATAATGATGGGATAATTTTAAGAAGCTGACTTTCATATTGTAAAGCAATTACCCTCCAATTAAATTTTAAAAAACAAATGAAAAAAGAAACTGACTTTCAGAATATAACACAAAACATAAAATAATTATTTTTGAAATAGTGCATTTGGATTTTTCTATTATTTTCTTCCAAAAAAAATTTAAAAATACCTGCTATTATTACTAGATCTATCTCAACTATACACCTTTGAAACACAAACTGAAATGAAGAAATAAAGGTGGTGAAGACACATATTTCTTGTTGTACCTGAATCCTCCCAGGGTGATGTAAAAGTGGATGGAACACAAAAGTTCTGGCCTGCGGAGGGTGCAATAAGAGGCTCACTGATTTCCTTTGTGGAAGGATAGTGGAAAGCAAACAGGATGACCTCTTACTTAGCATGTGTTTTATCCATTTGGATGAAGATCCTCTTCCTCCCTCCCTGTCTTGCTTTAAGGACTAAGGACAAGACTCTTCACAACTAAGAATTATATACACACCTGAAGATCTATTCATAAACTAGTCTGTAAGCTTCGAGAAACTGCATGAAATAAACATGAGCCTTACAGAATTTGAATGCATTTTATGACTTCAAATATTCTTCAGAGGATTATGTACATTTAGGAAAGCACCATCTGTCATGAAAACCATCTGAAACATTTTCACGATACTGAATTCACAGACATAGCAAACTTACTAAATGCAGAGAACCTCTGCCAAATCAACTAATGCTCGCCTGGGCAAGCAGCCCATCTAACATAACACTGTGCACCAAAAGAGGTCAATTAAAAAAAGAAAGACTATACACAGTTGAGTAATGGGGGAAAAAAAGAACAAGAAAGAGAACTTGAATGAGCGACAGCTGAAGCATTCACAGCTATTTCATTTTTTAAAGTGGGGGTGGGTGAGTACTCCAGTTGTTTTACTGAGAACATAATATCTTTCTCTGATAGGATCACTCATACCTTGGCAGTGAGGCTGAAGAAGCCTTTGGGCTCGATCATCTTCTCCACCACATTGCACTTGATCCCAGCGGTGCTGTCATACTCATACACAACACCATACTCCAGGTGGACATTGTCCACTGTCAAACTCACGTGCTCCTTCTTCCCGTCGATGATTGCCATGGTGTTGAACTTGTCAATTACCTCTGGAAAAAAAGACGACTTTCATTCAGCAAATTCAGGAAGATGTTTTTTAGTCTCTTCAAATAATCTGAATCTCTCTGAATATTTTTTAGAGTTTTTAAAGGGTGACTAAATATGATGTGCTAAATGAAGTATCTACCTAACGTTTTTAAAAAGAAGAGCATTGAAGAAAAAAATAAGATTGACTGATCTAAACCTTACCATTCTAATATGACTAGTTTTATCTTTGCACACCCAGTTTTGATCTATGGATCATATGCATGCCTACTTACATCTGTATCAACATTAAACACAATTTTTTCATTAAAATCATGCATAATTTCAAGTCAGGATTCCTAAAACTGCCTCAAACACTGGATGAATATTTTCTCAAAGCAGAAAAAATACAGAAAATCATACTGAAGCAGAAAGGAGATTCAATAATTATTTTTTCAGCAGAGAGTGCCTGAATTTTCCCAAACAGCATCTTCTGAGGCTAACTCATTGAGAAAATGTATCACTGTTGACTGTAATAAAATTTCCATCCTGAATATATTCCTATAGGTTTTTGGCCAACAATCAGTCAGCTAGTGAAAAAAAATTGTAGTCTCAAGCAAGAAACTGCTGAGGAATGAGGAATCTAACAGTAAATACTAAGTAAAAATATAGTACTAGTTTACTTAAAACAATTAATCCCTAGAATAAAGGCAGGACCAGTAAATATAAAATAGGCAAGAGCAGAAAAAACATAATTTCAAAGGAACTATGAACTTTCTAAACTAGGGCTTCTCAAATTTTATTGTACATACAGATATTATCTTGCTAAAATTGAGGTTCTCACCCAGTAGATAGAGGGTGGGGCTGAGCCTCTGTATCTCCATCTAACTTACGTGATGCAGGTGCTCATGGTTTGTGAACCACGTTGGAGAGGGAAGGGTGACACAAAATTTAAACTCAAAACAAAGAAACACATTATAGCTGGGGCTTGAATCCTAATTCTATCACTTACTAGCTTGGGCACATTCATTAACCTCCATGGACCTCAATTTCTTCTCTATAAAGTTCGGGTGATAATAATTTTTATGCTTTTGAACTGTGGTGTTGGAGAAGACTCCTGAGAGGCCCTCGGACTGCAAGGAGATCAAACCAGTCAATCCTAAAAGAAACCAACCCTGAATATTCATTGGAAGGACTGATGCTGAAGCTGAAGCTCTAATACTTTGACCAGCTGATGCAAAGAGCTGACTCACTGGAAAGACTCTGATGCTGGGAAAGACTGAAGGCAGGAGGAGAAGGGTATAACAGAGAATGAGATGGTTGGATGGCATCACTGGCTCACTGGACATGAGTTTGAGCAAACTTTGGGAGATGGTGAAGGACAGGGAAGTCTGGTGTGCTGCAGTCCCATGGGGTAGAAAAGAGTCGGACATGACTGAGTGAGTGAACAACAAAACAGAGCTCCATTTCTGATAAGCTGATAAGGTAATCCATGTAAAATATCTAAAAGAGTGCCTAAGAAAGTGTCGTAGCTACTCCATGTTAGCCATGAACAATTATGACTTAGGGATTTGATGTGATGTCTATTTGAGATGATAACTAAGGTAGTCACCTGAACATATAAGGTTTTTAATAACTGGGACTCGCAATGGCACATTGACAAAGAATCCTATAAGCCCAAGAGGAGAAGAAGAAACCCACCTTCTACTTTACAGTCAAAGGAATCCCCTGCTTCATCTCCTGGAGGTTTGGAGTTGGACTTCTGAAGGTCTTCCTGAGCGCTCTCAACACTATTATAAACCCATTGTATGGAATCTTGCTGGAAATGAAGGAAAGAAACCTCAGAGGTATTCAATATCAGTGTTTCCTAAAATGCATATCCATTTCATAAATGTGCTTCAGAAGAAGAGCTGACAATCTTATTCACCCTTCTAGTTTAAATACAATAAAATTTGAAAGAGAAGGAAAGTCAATGTCCAAAACTGACAGGAAGTCAATGGCAATTAATATTGTTTTTAACAAACTGACCTTTTTAAGCTTGAGGTTTTTTTCTTCCAAAGATAGGTTTTAAATAAGATGTATTTCCCAAATGTCTTACTCAAATGACTCAAGCATATCATATAATGAACTATAAATTACATTTGTAAACAAAATAAATGGTAGATGGATACTTTTCTGAAGAAGCAGTCATCTGTAAGTGTACAGATGATTTAAATGTACTTCTTTAAAAAAATTTTTTACATAGAACAATTTTATAGTCTTCATTGAATTTGTTACAGTGTTCTGTCTGTTTTACATTTTAGGTTTTGGCCATGAGACATGTGGGATCTTAGTTCCCTCACCAGGGATCAAACCTGCACCCCCTGCACTGGAAGGCGAATCGCAACCACTGGACTACAAGGGAAGTCCCTAAAAAGCTCTTTTAACAGTCACACATGTTTCAAATACACTTAATGTTTTTTGTGAAACAAACCAATAAGAAAACTGGAAAAATATTTTTCAACTCATGGGGTTCCCAACTGATATAACTACCTTTTAATCTTTCTACATCATAAATGATCCTATATTTTAAGCAGCAGTTCCCCATCTTATTTAGATAAATGAGAAAGATGAAATGGCTACCAAGTAAATGTTTACAGGGTTGCAATACTTTAATGTTTGTAGTTTTCCTAGGTAGGGTGATAAGATGAGTTACATGACTGAAGTGTGATATAATTTGTATTATCCATCTTCACAATTGAGTTTAATTATTGTAGTGCTATTCATTATTAAAGGCTTCCCTGATAGCTCAGTTGGTAAAGAATCTGCCTGCAATGCGTGAGACCTGGGTTTGATCCCTGGGTTGGGAAGATCCCCTGGAGAAGGGAAAGGCTACCTACTCCAGTATTCTGGCCTGGAGAATTCCATGGACTGTCGCAAAGAATCAGACATGACTAAGAGACTTTCATTTCACTTATACATCATTAAGGGCTTCCCTGGTGGCTCAGATGGTAAAGCCTGCAATGTGGGAGACCTGGGTTCGATCCCTGGGTTGGGAAGATCCCCTGGAGAAGGGAATGGCAACCCACTCTAGTACTCTTGCCTAGAAAATCCCATGGATGGAGGAGCCTGGGGCTCGGCTTCGAAAAGTCCAACATGACTGAGCAACTTCACTTTCACTTTCATATATCATTAAAAGGCTTCCCAGGTGGCGCAGTGGTAAAGAATCCACCTGCCAATGCAGGAGATGCAAGAGATGAGGGCTCGATCCCTGGATCAGGAATATCCCCTGGAGAAGGAAAGAGCAACCTACTCCAGTAATCTTGCCTGGAAAATTCCATAGAGAAACCTGGTGGGCTACAGTCCATGACATTGCCAAGAGTCAGACACAACTGAGTAACTGAGCACCAATACCACATCATTAAAATGCTAGTTAACACTTAATCATGCAAATAAACTTTGGTAAATGGTTGTGGCCTTCAAGGAACCAATCCCCCAGAATCCAAACCTTTGTGTACCTCCTTCTGACCCTGGGCTTGGTCATGTGATCTGACTTTTCAGAGGGCTAGTAACAAGCACAATATAGAGATCATCACTTGGAATATTCCCTCTTGAAACCTAGACACTATGTAGAAAGGAGAATTATGCTTAGGACTGGAAAGGAGGAACCAAGTGGTGTGGCTCTGGAGTGAGAAACCTTCAGGCGGGGACTCCAGCACCAGTCAGTTCCCAGCAGAATGAAGCTCTCAAGGAACCAACACCAAGTCAACCCAGAGAAGCAAGAGAAATAATTAATCACTGTTGTTCCAAGTCACAAAGTTTGGAACAGTCTGTTTTGCAGCAATGGATACCTGCTAGAGTGTGTTATTCACCTGGTGAATTTCTATGTTTATTTACTCCTTTTCTTAATTATTTCACTGGTCAACACCTCTCCAACAAGGAAGATAAGTGAAATAAAAAGAAATGAAACTCAACTCAACTACTTCTTAAAATTCTGGCATAAGGGGAAAGATCTGATCTTTCAGTATCTTTTTAAAACTTCATTCACTAACATAGTTCAATAAATATGTATGAAACTACTTTTAATCCAAGTAACCTATGCATCTGCATGTGAATTCCAATTTTCCATGCTCGTTTGACCTTATTAGTAAGCAGAATTGATCAGCTATTTTCTTGGAGGCTCAGTATTTTGCAGGATGTCAGTCCTGGCCCAAGAGAAAGTAGTCATTCAGCTTTCCATTTTGGACACAAAATCATATTCCCAAATCCAGAAAAAAAGGAGTATTTTAGGTGTATGACAGAAAAAAAAAACAAAAACAAAAACAGAATGCCTCTCCTTTAGAATTCCTTTTGCACTCAATTAATTTGAGAGAATTTTCTTTTTCTAACCCAATACTCATTTGTATCTCACAAGATAGTAAGTTTTGCTTACCAAATAGGATTTTAACTTTATTTTTGTATGGCATGTAAAGTTTGAATCAATGGACAATGCTTAAAATTTTAAGTAATGGCAAACACATTGTGGTATTTTCTTTTAAGAGCTAAATTCAGTTACCTAAATAAAACATATCCAACAGTCAATCGTGGACTCTATAAAGTATAACCTACAATTCTTTTTCACAGAAGTTTTATAATAAACAGTGTAAGCATTTATAATTCATATATACCAACAAAGATACATGCTGACCATTACAGATTCTAAAGCATCTGTCAAGAAAATAGTTCAGGCCTTTAGATTTCAATTTGATAAACAACTATTTGAAAACTCATCACAAGGAAAATAGCCCAGGACACTGTTTAAACTGGCGATAATACTACAGCAGCAAAATGTGGCCACTTAAGCAGAATCGATTATAACTGCTGCTGGTGCTGCTGCAATTATGCACATAAAAGAAGCATTATGAGATTGACAATGCTGCGCTTAAACATGAACCTGGCAGTGGAAAACACAGACAGTTCTGGCATCATCGCATGCCATCCGCAGGGCCTTCTGAGCGCGTTCGCCATTACAGCTGCACCGAGGGCATTTACCTTCGTTGGTCTCCGGTACTTCCTGCAGGCAGTGACATGGGCAATAACGCTGGCGTGTGTCTCTTTGCTGACGTTGATTCCGTTGACTTTGATGATACACTGTCCAGGGTGAAGACCAGCGGCTGCAGCCACAGTTCCTTTAAATACAAATGAGAAAATTGCCAAAAACTAATTATAGGATATATTTCATTTCTATCCCATGTAACATAGGGAAGCAATTTTATTTTATTTAAGTTCCATATAGCAAAATTTTTGGCTGTCCTCATAATTTTCTTCAATAGCTTATCTCCCCGCTTTGTAGACATGTATTTACTTCGTTGCTGTTTCCCCCACTCAAATGGAAACATCATGAGGGAAGAATCTTTGCTGCCATATTCCTGGAAGCAAGAACAGCTTCACGCATAAAAGGTGCTCAATTAATATGCAAGGAAACAACCTGTTTTCCAAGTACTTTCTGATTGAGGACCCTGTTCGCTCTGTTGAGAGAACAGGGAAAGAACAACTACTGTATCATTTTAAAATCTGACTTCAGAATTAGGTGGTTTGGATTAACATCCCAACTCTATACTTGCCAGTAAGTAATTTAATTCTTTGCATGAATGCAGGCATGCATACTCAGTTGTGTCCGACTCTTTGCAAAACCATGGCCTGTAGCTCGCCAGGCTCCTCTGTCCATGGGATTTTCAGGCAAGTATACTGGACTGGGTTGCCATTTCCTCCTCCAGGGGATCTTCCCAACCCAGGGACTGAACTCACATCTCCTGCTTCTCCTGCACTCGCTGGTGGATTCTTTACCATTGTGCCACCTGGGAATCCCAATTTAATTCTCTAGGTCTTGGTTATTATATTGGAAAACACAAAAAAATGACTTAGCTTACAAAGATCAAATGAGGTAAAGGATATAAAGGCATTTGAAAAACTCTAAAATGCTATATAAATCTTATCATTTCAATAGACTGGTACATAAATAAGGAATAAAAAATCAAACACTGAATTAAATTTGACATTCCAATAATAATTTAAATAATAATCACATGTAAAATACCCAGAGCCTTTACTTTACCTTTTTATAACTGGATATTCTCTGACATATGCGCTCAATTTTTTCACTACAAATGGCACTGAATTTACTTTGAAGGTCAGTAGGAATCACTTCATTCAAAGAGCTAAGGCTGGTGCAGTTTTGTATGAAATGATCATCGCTTTTAGCCAGGGCTTCAAGAATCTGTAGACACACACACACACACAAAACAGAACAAGAAAATAAAAGCTTCAAAATCAGCCAAATAAAATGTTCACAATTCCACAACATAGGGTGTTTTTTCCCCGTGTACTTTTTTTAGCTGCCTGGGATTTCTGTGTTCAATAAACCCTGGCAGTGAAGGGATGGACTTGTGTGTCTGGCATCTCCTGTTTTCCCTTCTGCTGGCTATAAAAGGCTGCCCGAGGGAGGTGAGGGGACTTCAAAGACGCCCTGCTGAATAAATCAGTACACTCTGATGTGGGAACACACTGCCCATATTTTAGTCAGAGTTATTCAGAACATTTTTTTTCCCCTCAACTTGGTAATAGAACAACAAAAACTAAGGAAAACCATATCCTTTCTTGCTATTGAGAGCCTGGTACAGAGAGTGCATTTATAATAACAAATGTTCGAAGAAGGATGGAATAAATGAGACTTTCTCTTGCCAAAGTTAAAAAACAACGTTGCTTCCAGTGTCTGAACTCTGTCTGATAAAAGCAGCAGATAAAGCTGCTCAATTAGTAAAGGTGATGTGCTCAATTAGTAAATCTTTGGCTATCTGAATTGATTATAAGGCAGCATGTGTGTGTGTACATCATGAGAATCTCCAATGAACAGAGAATTAATTATGGGCATTATTTATATGTGGGCTTCCCAGGTGGTGCTAGTGGTAAAGAACCTGCCTGCCAATGCAGAAGACGGAATAAATGCAGGCGCAGTCCCTGGGTTNAGCATGTGTGTGTGTACATCATGAGAATCTCCAATGAACAGAGAATTAATTATGGGCATTATTTATATGTGGGCTTCCCAGGTGGTGCTAGTGGTAAAGAACCTGCCTGCCAATGCAGAAGACGGAATAAATGCAGGCGCAGTCCCTGGGTTGGGAAGATCTCCTGGAGAAGGGAATGGTAACCTACTTCAGTATTCTTGCCTGGAGAATTCCATGGACAGAGGAGCCTGGTGGGCTACGGTCCACAGGGTCACAAAGAGCTGGACAGGACTGAAGCAACTTAGCACGGATATTATGTATATGTAGCATTTATGACTGTTCAAGGATCACAATGACTGATACAACTTTGCATGAGATTTTTATAATATAGTGTGAGATAGACAATGTATAGATGCTGTTTATTTGAGCTCCCTCGTCACCTCCATTTCCCTGTCTTGCAGAATATGGAGTTTGAGTTTTTGGTTTAATCACTAGTCTAAAAATCAGAGCTCACTTTATCATTAGTAGCGCGGTCTTGGTTAAATTTCTTACTTTCTTTGACTTTCTTCATGTGTAAAATAGAAATACATACAGTATTAAGTTGTACAGTTGTCATATATAAAATAATCCATGTAATCTTGTAAATTTCAAAGAGTTAGAAAATGAGATAAAATAATTACAATAAACTGGTCCCAAACTCTTCTATAGATCTTCTCAGTAGTATAATGTATTAATAGTTGGGAATGGGTTGAATTTTAAAACTATAGATTCTCTATCAATAGATACATATAGTGGTACAATGTCATCATAATGATGGGATAATTTTAAGAAGCTGACTTTCATATTGTAAAGCAATTACCCTCCAATTAAATTTTAAAAAACAAATGAAAAAAGAAACTGACTTTCAGAATATAACACAAAACATAAAATAATTATTTTTGAAATAGTGCATTTGGATTTTTCTATTATTTTCTTCCAAAAAAAATTTAAAAATACCTGCTATTATTACTAGATCTATCTCAACTATACACCTTTGAAACACAAACTGAAATGAAGAAATAAAGGTGGTGAAGACACATATTTCTTGTTGTACCTGAATCCTCCCAGGGTGATGTAAAAGTGGATGGAACACAAAAGTTCTGGCCTGCGGAGGGTGCAATAAGAGGCTCACTGATTTCCTTTGTGGAAGGATAGTGGAAAGCAAACAGGATGACCTCTTACTTAGCATGTGTTTTATCCATTTGGATGAAGATCCTCTTCCTCCCTCCCTGTCTTGCTTTAAGGACTAAGGACAAGACTCTTCACAACTAAGAATTATATACACACCTGAAGATCTATTCATAAACTAGTCTGTAAGCTTCGAGAAACTGCATGAAATAAACATGAGCCTTACAGAATTTGAATGCATTTTATGACTTCAAATATTCTTCAGAGGATTATGTACATTTAGGAAAGCACCATCTGTCATGAAAACCATCTGAAACATTTTCACGATACTGAATTCACAGACATAGCAAACTTACTAAATGCAGAGAACCTCTGCCAAATCAACTAATGCTCGCCTGGGCAAGCAGCCCATCTAACATAACACTGTGCACCAAAAGAGGTCAATTAAAAAAAGAAAGACTATACACAGTTGAGTAATGGGGGAAAAAAAGAACAAGAAAGAGAACTTGAATGAGCGACAGCTGAAGCATTCACAGCTATTTCATTTTTTAAAGTGGGGGTGGGTGAGTACTCCAGTTGTTTTACTGAGAACATAATATCTTTCTCTGATAGGATCACTCATACCTTGGCAGTGAGGCTGAAGAAGCCTTTGGGCTCGATCATCTTCTCCACCACATTGCACTTGATCCCAGCGGTGCTGTCATACTCATACACAACACCATACTCCAGGTGGACATTGTCCACTGTCAAACTCACGTGCTCCTTCTTCCCGTCGATGATTGCCATGGTGTTGAACTTGTCAATTACCTCTGGAAAAAAAGACGACTTTCATTCAGCAAATTCAGGAAGATGTTTTTTAGTCTCTTCAAATAATCTGAATCTCTCTGAATATTTTTTAGAGTTTTTAAAGGGTGACTAAATATGATGTGCTAAATGAAGTATCTACCTAACGTTTTTAAAAAGAAGAGCATTGAAGAAAAAAATAAGATTGACTGATCTAAACCTTACCATTCTAATATGACTAGTTTTATCTTTGCACACCCAGTTTTGATCTATGGATCATATGCATGCCTACTTACATCTGTATCAACATTAAACACAATTTTTTCATTAAAATCATGCATAATTTCAAGTCAGGATTCCTAAAACTGCCTCAAACACTGGATGAATATTTTCTCAAAGCAGAAAAAATACAGAAAATCATACTGAAGCAGAAAGGAGATGCAATAATTATTTTTTCAGCAGAGAGTGCCTGAATTTTCCCAAACAGCATCTTCTGAGGCTAACTCATTGAGAAAATGTATCACTGTTGACTGTAATAAAATTTCCATCCTGAATATATTCCTATAGGTTTTTGGCCAACAATCAGTCAGCTAGTGAAAAAAAATTGTAGTCTCAAGCAAGAAACTGCTGAGGAATGAGGAATCTAACAGTAAATACTAAGTAAAAATATAGTACTAGTTTACTTAAAACAATTAATCCCTAGAATAAAGGCAGGACCAGTAAATATAAAATAGGCAAGAGCAGAAAAAACATAATTTCAAAGGAACTATGAACTTTCTAAACTAGGGCTTCTCAAATTTTATTGTACATACAGATATTATCTTGCTAAAATTGAGGTTCTCACCCAGTAGATAGAGGGTGGGGCTGAGCCTCTGTATCTCCATCTAACTTACGTGATGCAGGTGCTCATGGTTTGTGAACCACGTTGGAGAGGGAAGGGTGACACAAAATTTAAACTCAAAACAAAGAAACACATTATAGCTGGGGCTTGAATCCTAATTCTATCACTTACTAGCTTGGGCACATTCATTAACCTCCATGGACCTCAATTTCTTCTCTATAAAGTTCGGGTGATAATAATTTTTATGCTTTTGAACTGTGGTGTTGGAGAAGACTCCTGAGAGGCCCTCGGACTGCAAGGAGATCAAACCAGTCAATCCTAAAAGAAACCAACCCTGAATATTCATTGGAAGGACTGATGCTGAAGCTGAAGCTCTAATACTTTGACCAGCTGATGCAAAGAGCTGACTCACTGGAAAGACTCTGATGCTGGGAAAGACTGAAGGCAGGAGGAGAAGGGTATAACAGAGAATGAGATGGTTGGATGGCATCACTGGCTCACTGGACATGAGTTTGAGCAAACTTTGGGAGATGGTGAAGGACAGGGAAGTCTGGTGTGCTGCAGTCCCATGGGGTAGAAAAGAGTCGGACATGACTGAGTGAGTGAACAACAAAACAGAGCTCCATTTCTGATAAGCTGATAAGGTAATCCATGTAAAATATCTAAAAGAGTGCCTAAGAAAGTGTCGTAGCTACTCCATGTTAGCCATGAACAATTATGACTTAGGGATTTGATGTGATGTCTATTTGAGATGATAACTAAGGTAGTCACCTGAACATATAAGGTTTTTAATAACTGGGACTCGCAATGGCACATTGACAAAGAATCCTGTAAGCCCAAGAGGAGAAGAAGAAACCCACCTTCTACTTTACAGTCAAAGGAATCCCCTGCTTCATCTCCTGGAGGTTTGGAGTTGGACTTCTGAAGGTCTTCCTGAGCGCTCTCAACACTATTATAAACCCATTGTATGGAATCTTGCTGGAAATGAAGGAAAGAAACCTCAGAGGTATTCAATATCAGTGTTTCCTAAAATGCATATCCATTTCATAAATGTGCTTCAGAAGAAGAGCTGACAATCTTATTCACCCTTCTAGTTTAAATACAATAAAATTTGAAAGAGAAGGAAAGTCAATGTCCAAAACTGACAGGAAGTCAATGGCAATTAATATTGTTTTTAACAAACTGACCTTTTTAAGCTTGAGGTTTTTTTCTTCCAAAGATAGGTTTTAAATAAGATGTATTTCCCAAATGTCTTACTCAAATGACTCAAGCATATCATATAATGAACTATAAATTACATTTGTAAACAAAATAAATGGTAGATGGATACTTTTCTGAAGAAGCAGTCATCTGTAAGTGTACAGATGATTTAAATGTACTTCTTTAAAAAAATTTTTTACATAGAACAATTTTATAGTCTTCATTGAATTTGTTACAGTGTTCTGTCTGTTTTACATTTTAGGTTTTGGCCATGAGACATGTGGGATCTTAGTTCCCTCACCAGGGATCAAACCTGCACCCCCTGCACTGGAAGGCGAATCGCAACCACTGGACTACAAGGGAAGTCCCTAAAAAGCTCTTTTAACAGTCACACATGTTTCAAATACACTTAATGTTTTTTGTGAAACAAACCAATAAGAAAACTGGAAAAATATTTTTCAACTCATGGGGTTCCCAACTGATATAACTACCTTTTAATCTTTCTACATCATAAATGATCCTATATTTTAAGCAGCAGTTCCCCATCTTATTTAGATAAATGAGAAAGATGAAATGGCTACCAAGTAAATGTTTACAGGGTTGCAATACTTTAATGTTTGTAGTTTTCCTAGGTAGGGTGATAAGATGAGTTACATGACTGAAGTGTGATATAATTTGTATTATCCATCTTCACAATTGAGTTTAATTATTGTAGTGCTATTCATTATTAAAGGCTTCCCTGATAGCTCAATTGGTAAAGAATCTGCCTGCAATGCGTGAGACCTGGGTTTGATCCCTGGGTTGGGAAGATCCCCTGGAGAAGGGAAAGGCTACCTACTCCAGTATTCTGGCCTGGAGAATTCCATGGACTGTCGCAAAGAATCAGACATGACTAAGAGACTTTCATTTCACTTATACATCATTAAGGGCTTCCCTGGTGGCTCAGATGGTAAAGCCTGCAATGTGGGAGACCTGGGTTCGATCCCTGGGTTGGGAAGATCCCCTGGAGAAGGGAATGGCAACCCACTCTAGTACTCTTGCCTAGAAAATCCCATGGATGGAGGAGCCTGGGGCTCGGCTTCGAAAAGTCCAACATGACTGAGCAACTTCACTTTCACTTTCATATATCATTAAAAGGCTTCCCAGGTGGCGCAGTGGTAAAGAATCCACCTGCCAATGCAGGAGATGCAAGAGATGAGGGCTCGATCCCTGGATCAGGAATATCCCCTGGAGAAGGAAAGAGCAACCTACTCCAGTAATCTTGCCTGGAAAATTCCATAGAGAAACCTGGTGGGCTACAGTCCATGACATTGCCAAGAGTCAGACACAACTGAGTAACTGAGCACCAATACCACATCATTAAAATGCTAGTTAACACTTAATCATGCAAATAAACTTTGGTAAATGGTTGTGGCCTTCAAGGAACCAATCCCCCAGAATCCAAACCTTTGTGTACCTCCTTCTGACCCTGGGCTTGGTCATGTGATCTGACTTTTCAGAGGGCTAGTAACAAGCACAATATAGAGATCATCACTTGGAATATTCCCTCTTGAAACCTAGACACTATGTAGAAAGGAGAATTATGCTTAGGACTGGAAAGGAGGAACCAAGTGGTGTGGCTCTGGAGTGAGAAACCTTCAGGCGGGGACTCCAGCACCAGTCAGTTCCCAGCAGAATGAAGCTCTCAAGGAACCAACACCAAGTCAACCCAGAGAAGCAAGAGAAATAATTAATCACTGTTGTTCCAAGTCACAAAGTTTGGAACAGTCTGTTTTGCAGCAATGGATACCTGCTAGAGTGTGTTATTCACCTGGTGAATTTCTATGTTTATTTACTCCTTTTCTTAATTATTTCACTGGTCAACACCTCTCCAACAAGGAAGATAAGTGAAATAAAAAGAAATGAAACTCAACTCAACTACTTCTTAAAATTCTGGCATAAGGGGAAAGATCTGATCTTTCAGTATCTTTTTAAAACTTCATTCACTAACATAGTTCAATAAATATGTATGAAACTACTTTTAATCCAAGTAACCTATGCATCTGCATGTGAATTCCAATTTTCCATGCTCGTTTGACCTTATTAGTAAGCAGAATTGATCAGCTATTTTCTTGGAGGCTCAGTATTTTGCAGGATGTCAGTCCTGGCCCAAGAGAAAGTAGTCATTCAGCTTTCCATTTTGGACACAAAATCATATTCCCAAATCCAGAAAAAAAGGAGTATTTTAGGTGTATGACAGAAAAAAAAAACAAAAACAAAAACAGAATGCCTCTCCTTTAGAATTCCTTTTGCACTCAATTAATTTGAGAGAATTTTCTTTTTCTAACCCAATACTCATTTGTATCTCACAAGATAGTAAGTTTTGCTTACCAAATAGGATTTTAACTTTATTTTTGTATGGCATGTAAAGTTTGAATCAATGGACAATGCTTAAAATTTTAAGTAATGGCAAACACATTGTGGTATTTTCTTTTAAGAGCTAAATTCAGTTACCTAAATAAAACATATCCAACAGTCAATCGTGGACTCTATAAAGTATAACCTACAATTCTTTTTCACAGAAGTTTTATAATAAACAGTGTAAGCATTTATAATTCATATATACCAACAAAGATACATGCTGACCATTACAGATTCTAAAGCATCTGTCAAGAAAATAGTTCAGGCCTTTAGATTTCAATTTGATAAACAACTATTTGAAAACTCATCACAAGGAAAATAGCCCAGGACACTGTTTAAACTGGCGATAATACTACAGCAGCAAAATGTGGCCACTTAAGCAGAATCGATTATAACTGCTGCTGGTGCTGCTGCAATTATGCACATAAAAGAAGCATTATGAGATTGACAATGCTGCGCTTAAACATGAACCTGGCAGTGGAAAACACAGACAGTTCTGGCATCATCGCATGCCATCCGCAGGGCCTTCTGAGCGCGTTCGCCATTACAGCTGCACCGAGGGCATTTACCTTCGTTGGTCTCCGGTACTTCCTGCAGGCAGTGACATGGGCAATAACGCTGGCGTGTGTCTCTTTGCTGACGTTGATTCCGTTGACTTTGATGATACACTGTCCAGGGTGAAGACCAGCGGCTGCAGCCACAGTTCCTTTAAATACAAATGAGAAAATTGCCAAAAACTAATTATAGGAATATATTTCATTTCTATCCCATGTAACATAGGGAAGCAATTTTATTTTATTTAAGTTCCATATAGCAAAATTTTAAAATTAGAGTATGCTGCTGCTGCTGCTGCTAAGTCGCTTCAGTTGTGTCTGACTCTGTGCGATCCCATAGACGGCAGCCCACCAGGCTCCCCCATCCCTGGGATTCTCCAGGCAAGAACACTGGAGTGGGTTGCCATTTCCTTCTCCAATGCATGAAAGTGAAAAGTAAAAGTGAAGTCGCTCAGTCTGCTTTATAATTTATATATATATATATATCTATATATATTTCCTTCCCTCCCTCTTGAACCTCCCTCCCATTCCATCCTTTTTCCCATCCCTCTAGATCATCACAGAGCACTGAGCTGAGCTCCCTATGCTATACAGCAGCTTCCTACTATGTACCTATGCACACGGTGTATATGTCAATGCTGCTCTCCCAATATGTCCTACCTTCCACTCCATGTCCACAAATCGATCTCAGTTTCAAAATATAATAAAGATCTAGCTAGTATGTTCATGGGCTTCCCTGCTGGCTCAGATGGTAAAGAATCTGCCTGCAATGTGGGAAGGCTGTGTGCAATCCCTGGGTTGGAAGATTCCCCACTCCAGTATTCTTGCCTGGAGAATTCCATGGACAGAAGAGTTCTTGATGAATTTGGCTCTGATGGCAATGCCTTTTCAAGGATTTTCTATTTATTTGGCCATTCAAACTGTGTTGAAGATAATATCTTCCCACCCCATCTAAGAATTCGTGTGAAGGGATATTATAAAGAGATCTTTATCATGCTAATCAGTTACTTCCCCCTTTAAATGTCTCAGTCAGTTAGTTCAGTCACTAAGTCGCATCCGACTCTTTGTCACCCCATGAATCAGCATGCCAGGCCTCCTGTCCATCACCAACACCCGGAGTTCACCCAAACTCATATCCATCGAGTCGGTGATGCCATCCAGCCATCTTATCCTCTGTCGTCCCCTTCTCCTCCTGGCCCCAGTCCCTCCCAGCATCAGAGTCTTTTCCAGTGAGTCAACTCTTCGCATGAGGTGGCCACAGTACTGGAGTTTCAGCTTCACCATCAGTCCTTCCATTGAACACCCAGGGCTGATCTCCTTTAGAGTGGACTGGTTGGATCTCCTTGCAGTCCAAGGAACTTTCAAGAGTCTTCTCCAAGAACACAATTCAAAAGCATCAATTCTTCAGCGCTCAGCTTTCTTCACAGTCCAACTCTCACATCCATACATGACTACTGGAAAAACCATAGCCATGACTAGATGGACCTTTGTTGGCAAAGTAATGTCTCTGCTTTTCAATATGTTATCTAGATTGGTCATAACTTTCCTTCCAAGGAGTAAGTGTCTTTTAATTTCATGGCTGCAATCACCATCTGCAGTGATTTTGGAGCCTAAAAAAATAACGTCTGACACTGTTTCCACTGTGTCCCCATCTATTTGCCATGAAGTAATGGGACCAGATGCCATGATCTTAGTTTTCTGAATGTTGAGCTTTAAGCCAACTTTTTCACTCTCCTCTTTCACTTTCATCAACAGGCTTTATAGTTCCTCTTCACTTTCTGCCATAAGGTTGGTGTCATCTGCATATCTGAGGTTATTGATATTTCTCCCAGCAAGCTTGATTCCAGCTTGTGCTTTTTCCAGCCCAGCGTTTCTCATGATGTATTCTGCATATAAGTTAATTAAGCAGGGTAACAATATACAGCCTTGATGTACTCCTTTTCCTATTTGGAACCAGTCTGTTGTTACATGTCCAGTTCTAACTGTTGCTTCCTGATCTGCTTATAGGTTTCTCAAGAAGCAGGTCAGGTGATCTGGTATTCCCATCTCTTTCAGAATTTTCCACAGTTTATTGTGATCCACACAGT